>RPOG01000327.1:0-197273 GCA_008086565.1 Thalassoma bifasciatum
TAAGCTTTCTTACAGTATGTTTTATGAAATAAGTGTGTCATCTTACAATCCATTTCCATCGTTATCATAACATTTATGTAAAATGTTTCCTGATACCAGTTTGGGTTCACAAGTTCTAATATTTTTTTTAAGTATTGTTGAATGGTTCTTTATGTTAATAAAAAATAAAATGCATTATGATGACCTCCTTACATTTTTCATCTTTATTGGCCAACTGAACTACATGGTTCCAATGCAAATCAAGTCAGAAACATATTGGAAAAAAAAGGTAAAGAAAAACTTCCAAACCAATTATAGGGTCATGAGACTGTGTTTGGTATAAATATTTTGTAATATCTTTATTCTAAGCATGTTAAAATATCCTAATATTATAATATCTTTATACTAAACCCTGAGGTAGAAAACAGGCCTTGTTATGTACACCACCACAGTTAGTCCATGAGCATGGTGGATATTTAGCATGTGGATGGAGTCATTAACAAAGGGCTACATCTGTGTTTCAACAATTATTTTAAACTTGATATCCACTGACACCCTCAGCTGAAAGTCCCCTGTTTGCAGAGTCACTCTTAAAACTCTAACACTGGGCGATGAAGAAATATTTCAAGCTTCACACTTTTAAGCCGAAAGAAAATTATTGATTAAGAGTTTTTAAACCACTGTGAATCACAGGTGAGTGTCATGGTATTGTGATTGGGTTTTTTTGTCTGATTGGTTTTGGGCTTCTCTCTTCTCTGTAGTCTTCAAATGAATTGACAACAAAGACTGACTTTTCTCTGCATTCAAAGTTTATTTGGCAAATCCAACAGAATCCAGCATCCACAAAACAACTCATTCTATATGACATTGTGATGTAGGCTGCATTTGTAGTTGGTGATGGCTGCTATCACTGCGGGGCTTGTAGGATCTGGAACAACTGAAGCAACTGCAAAAGAGTCTCGGCATTCATAGCCCCAGTAGCGGTGGTGGTAGCCGTGGTGGTGGCAGTCTTAGAAGGTAATTCAGAAGCATTGTCAAAATTATAACAGATTTATTCACGTGTCAAAAGAATTAGCAAATTATGCAAGATGAAAACTGAGTTCGATAAGAAAGATCATAGACTCACCTCGCCGGAGTTAGAACCAGTTTCTTCAGAGCAAGCATAACGTCCGTGCTCTGCATCCTGAAGTAAAAACAAGGCTTAAACTTACATATTCTCAGTAACATATCTCAATATAAGGTTGCTTACATTAACCCAGAAACATGCAAGCTTTGACAGTAAGTATGAGATAAGTCTGACTTACAGGATGAGCCAGAGCCAGGCTCAGGAGGCATCCCAGGACAAAAGCTATCTTCAGCATGGTTACACTGATAACCCCTGTTGAATGGATGAGGAGCTGCTGTTATTCGATAAAGTCTGTTTCTTTTTCCTGGAGCCTGAATAAGATGAGAAGATAAACAAAAGGTCTGGATTCTCACCTTCAAGTCTTTCAACTTCAGCCGACTGTGGACAATGGTTGAGGAGGTTGTTGTACGTCTGCTCTTGATGTGGAGTCTTCTTTTATACAGACACAGTAGATAATATAATTTAATCAGTGGATAACACTGTTTGGAAGTATTAATTATCAAGAAATACTCCACCCCCACAATAAGAGATGAGGAAACCAGAGTAAGTGGTTATTATCAGAAACTCCTCTGTAAAGTAGTGTATCTAATGTTTTAGAATACAGATACTGCACTGATGGCAGGAGTGTTTGTGTCAAACTCTTAATCTTTCAAGTCTTAGCTTTTCCAGTCACATTCAACTTTTTGTCCAAGTACCCTTTAACCTTTCTCTCCCATCAGCTCAGGGGGAAAAAATGTGCCATAGGTATCCAAATTGTCTTTGATTCATGTTAATACACCAGATCAAATGTTTGAAACTGAATTGCAAAACGCATTTTCGCAAATAATCCTTGAACCTTGCTGCTCCCTGAAAGCTGCTGGGAAGAGTTTATTCCAACACTGTTCAACAAACCTTATTCTTTAATATTTTTGCTTTTCTCAGTATATGCGTCATGAAATAGATGTGTCCTCCTATAACCCCTAACATTGACCCCTCAGGGATCAATGACCTCATCATTAACCCCTGACATCCTATGACTTTTTCTTACTTGGATTAAAAAAATACAGATTATAATGATTATTTTTGATTTTTCATCTCTGTTTGTCTCTATGTCCATCACTGGCCAACGACCAGTGCAGACTGTGCAAATCAGGCCAACTTTGTATAAAGAAAAAAAACTAAAATTATTGATAAGTCTATGGGTGTGTGAAAAAACAAGAACTGGGGACATTCAGACGCCACATAAGGTGAAGACACGCTAGCATTGTTATGTACACTCCCACAGTTAGCCTAATGGCATGGTGGATATTTAGCATGTGGATGGAGTCATTTACAAACGACTCAAGGACAAAGGACTTGCAGAGTCACTCTTAAAACTGTAACACTGGAAACTGATGAAGAAACATGTCAAGTGCCACACTTTAAAGCTAAGAGAATTGATTGTTAAGGAGTTTTTTAACCCCAGTGAGGTGTGTGTCATATTATTGTGGATGGAGCGTGAAATGAAAACACTGACTGAGTAGATCAATGAACCAATAACTACTTTCAGACGCTACTTCCTGCACTTGAAAAGTATATACATCCTCAAGTTCCTAGTGTAGCCCTGTCTAAAAATCACTCTATCACAGTAACATAACATGTAAATGGTTATGATAGCCCAAACGCTCAATGTATTATAAACAGGTTAAAATGTGTACTAAAATATATTATATGTGCAGTTAAAAAATGTTAAATATAAGTCCATAGAAACAGTCATGTTCCTTTAAAAAAAACGTGAAGTTAGGAGCAGAGAAGTTTGTTCGATCCAAAAAGTATGTGAACACTTAGATAAAGATAAGAAGGCCAGATGCCTTGAGGCAGAGTCAGCAGTGTCGTCACCGTGGCGACCAGCTTGGAACAGGCCTGCTCTGTACTGTAGTCAATGGAAAGGATGATGATTTACTCACTAAAACACTCGGTAGCTTGCTCAATTCTTGACGGATTTACAAACGATTGGTCTATTACAAACCTTATTCACGTGGCTATGATTCAGGCTGAATTTTTAAATCGCTTTTTTTTTTTTGAAAATTTGTTGAAGTTTGCAAGTTAATTAGCTACATTTCTGATGTTTACAACAAACCAAGCCATTTGAAAATGGGTTGAAAATTGAGCAATCTACAGTTATTTCCAAGTTCATGCTCCATTGACTGTTTTGTAATGAGTAATTGCACGTGCTTTTTGTTTCTGCTTAGTTTAAGTGAAGCGGCCATTAAAGGTTTTAGGCCTCAACGCACCCCAGCATCAATTCAGGCCTGCAACGGTTCTTTTACAAACTGAGAGAGTGTGAGTGTGTGTGCCTGTGTGGGCCCGAGTGTAATAAAGTGTGTGATTGTGCTCGATTGTTTATGTTTAGGGTTAAAACTGTGTTAATTCATCAGAAGTAAAAAGGAAAAGGTAAAATTGCATTTAAAAAAACATTTCAAAGGTAATAATTCTGTGTTGCATGTAAACTTAACAGAAGGGTATATACATATTTTTTTGTTTTCAAACTAGTTAGATTTTATTTCATGACAACTCCTATTTCATTTGTGAATAAAATACCTGTTATTTGGGATTATTGAATTTAAAGTACAGTTGTGTGGTGTCCTTATCAAAGCTCATAGTAGTAATTTTCAATCCAGAGTTTTCAAAAAAACGGGTTAAAGTTAAGTGTAATACTAAATCTAAGCTCAACATGAACTCAAGCCCTGTCCCATAGTACTACCTACTCTAGCAAAATTAATATAGCTACATGGGACTTGGGTTACACTACTTCTTGGGTAACGCTTCTGCAGTGAAAAGAACATTTAACCTTAGTCTTGGAAAACTTAAATGTCCTGAGAGAGGAATTTGTTGTACAGCACAGCTTTAAAAATATCATTCAACAATAATGACAAGATCCAAATTATTCATCCCAGCTGTTGTTGGTATGCTCTTGGTCTGATGCATGTCACTACAAGTAATATAAACAAGTAAAACAAGTATGGTAAAACAACAAGTATGGTGCTCATTTGGCATGATAAAGATTTCCACATGACTGATTTTTCAAAATGAAAAAACATCAAATTGTTTTTTTTTCTTATTTCTTTTCTAATAATGAAGTGCAAAATATGATGGAAACAGTAAATAATTGCTCATTGATACACCACTACCCAGCTGTGTTGCTACTATCTATCCATCTGATTGCATTTGAGCTTCACTCCTCTTTGTGGTTCTCAGACAAATCGACAACAAAAAACTATTTTTCTCTGCTTTCAAAGTTTATTATGCAAAACCTACAGAATCAAAAACCACAAAACAACAGATTGCATTTTCATTGTGAATTGTAGTGTAGGCTGCATAAGTACTTGGTTGGGGCTGTTTTCAGCCTTAGCCTAGTTGGGCTAAAAGTGCCTGGAGCAACTGAAGAACCTGGGTATTGGTGGCAGCTGCTGCAGTGGTGGTAGTGGTAGCTGTGGTTGTGGTAGTCTAAAGAGGGAAAATCAGAAAAAAAGTGTTAAAGTTTCACAAGATTTATTGACAAGATTACAGAAATAGCAAATTATGCAAGATGAAGAGTGAGTCCTATGAGAAAGATCATGGACTCACCTCGCCTGAGTTAGAATCAGATCTAGAATCAGACCGAGCAAAACGTCTGTGCTCTGCATCCTGAATTAAAAACAAGGCTTAAAATTACATATTCCCATCACAATCTCTTATAATAAGATTGACATCATCAACCCAGAAACATAAAAGCTTTGACAGTGAGTATGAGATAAGTCTGACTTACAGGATGAGCCAGAGCCAGGCTCAGGAGGCATCCCAGGACAAGTGCTATCTTCAGCATGGTTACCTGTTGAACAGAAAAGCAGCTGTTATCTGATCATTCAAAATGACCATATCTAACATAAAAAGAGAGAAAGGGTTCAGATACTCACCTTTGAGTCTTTCAACTTCAGCTGACTGTCAACGATGGTTGAGGAGGTTGTTGTAGTGCTGCTCTGGATGTGGAGTCTTCTTTTATACAGACACAGGAGAGGATGTAATCTCAACAGTGTTTGGCACTGTTGGGAAACTGTTATTATTAGGAAATACCCCACCCCCACAAAAATTGGTTAGCAAATGGGTGTGAGTAGACCTGGACAAAATAATATATCTAATGCGCCTTTATTTCAAAATAGGGATTTAACACTGTTGTCAATTTGGATGTGTCCAACTCTCAGTCTTTAGAGTTGAAGCTTTTTCAGCCATGACTTACTTTTAGTCTTAGCACCCTCAAAGCCTTCTCAAAGTTTCTATGATCCTTATACCCTTAATTTGAAGTTTGAAATCAGATTGCAAAAATATTTGAACTGATAATTCCTGAACCTCACTGTTCTCTGTCACACCTAACTCCAGTAAGCTGCCGACAAAACATTTTCGACACTGCTAAATGAAACTGTGTAATTAAAGTCTCAGCGTTTCTTTGTCATAAAGACTTAAGTAAGTCTATTGCACCACTGTGCTCATCTATAAGTTATTCAGAATAGCAATGTGCTCGAGAATGAAACAACTAACAGGGATATTGGTTTCACCAAAACTGTCAATGAATCATTTATGTATGTTAATTTATTTACAAGAAGAGCAGACCAGTTCATAAACTTGGTTTGTAATATTTGCTTTGTCAATATAAGACAAGAATCAATACCTCCTCATTTTAAGCTTCCATCTTATCACATTTTGATCCACTGTGAGCAGAGCAATTTGAGTATCACATGAAAGGAAAAACTTCATTTTAAGTGAGGAACACTTTCTAAGTATTCTTGAAAAAGTCTAATATCTCTACTCTGATATGCAGCTCTGGAAAAAATTGAGAGACCACTGCAAATTTTTCAGTTTCTCTGATTTTTCTCTGATTTATAGGTATTTGTTTTGAGTTAAATGAACACTTTTGTTTTATTATATAAACTACGGAGAACATTACTCCCAAATCCGAAACATTGTTATTTAGAGCATTTTTTAGAGCAGGAAATGAAAAATGGTCAAAATACCCAAAAAAGCCCACTGTTTTCAGACTTCAAATAATGCAAAAAACAAGTTCATATCCAGTTTTAAACAATATATTACTAATGTTTTAACTTTGGAAGTATTCAGGAAATTAATATTTGGTAGAATAATCCTGATTTGCAATAACATCTCTCATACGTCGTGGCATGTTCTCCACCCGTCTTTCACAGAGGAGAGTGATGACCACAGCAATGGTTATTACACATTTCCACGTTAAATAAGATTTGTTACAGGTGATCACCTCATCAGTACCTTATTAGGTAGAAACAGGTGTGCTTGTGTTGGAGTTCAACAGACACAGCAATGGAATGACTGTCATATATGTAGAGATGCTGATTTCTGAAAATTTGCAGTGGTCTCTTAATTCTTTCCAGAGCTGCCTAATCAAAATACACAACTTACAATGAGATTATGAGTTTAAAGGTTTTTCTTATTATTTAGCAATGAGAGGAGAAATCTGTGTTTTTCTCTGCTGAAAACAATTTATGGATAGATGGATTACCTGATCCTGAATAGCAACAAATAGGATTTTCACATCCAGATAATTTTGATCCAAATTATTTTTTCTTGAAGAAATGGCCCCTGAGAATCTCCACTTATCCACGCTTGGTAAAAAGTTTCATAGGTAAACATTTTTCCTGAATAGGCAGGCCCGTTGCACAACAGTAGGATTCAGATATCCAAGATAAATAACTTAGCTCAGTTCAACAAATCCAAAACAAAAGTTCCCAAGCTTAATTGGTTGCACTAAGACCAAACCAGGATGAGCTAACACGGATTCATCAAGCCAGATGAAAGCTATAGTGGCTCAGTGTGCACACATGACTTCCTTAAATGGGCCCCTGCATCAATCACAGATTTACTGATTCACCATGGCAACAAGAGCAGCATATTTTTTCTCTCCAGGGACAGAAATCCTTATGGAGGTCGACGAGGAGGAAAAGGTCCAAAATGAAGATGAAAGGCAACACCGCCATAGCTATAAAACAACGATGGAACGGGTGGAAAAGCATTGCACGAATAGTGCGCAAATACACACTGACTCCTCCACTAAAACATCTCAGTTACAATCCAAAGAGATGATTACATCCCTGAGCAGAACTAACTAAAAATATGAGAGAAATTGTACCAACGTCATTTCATCAGATTGTAAAATGAAATCTTTGCTCCTAATGCTGTTCCACTGTATGTGTGTGTGTGTGTGTGTGTGTGTGTGTGTGTGTGTGTGTGTGTGTGTGTGTGTGTGTGTGTGTGTGTGTGTGTGTGTGTCTGGCTGTGTATCTCGTATAGATTAAACATAGCAGGGCTAAAATGGTTATGGCAGCATGTCAAGATTAAATACAAAAACATCTCCATATTTATATAACATAGAGTATATCTATATTTTTGTTTGTTTTATTGCTTATTTTGACTGCTTTTAGAAAAAATCAGCCTCAGGTGCCTAGAGACAGATTTTGTGAATAAGGAAATCCTTTAAATCCTGTTACATTCATTATTATTCATTATCATTTTTCCAGATGAACAAGACTTTTTGATTGTGATGAACACTGTGCATTGTTTGTGATTTGCACTGGTTTTAATAGACTTTATCTCATAATTGCAGATGTTTGCCTTTCTGACTGTCTCATCTGTAATGTTAAGGCAAAGTGGCCTGACAGGGTTCATGACTCCTGAGTCTTTCTGACCTCTGGGATCTATCAGCACCTGTCACATGGTGAGCTACACAACCTCCGATAGTAACAGATTCTTACATCATTGCTGTATCATGTTTGTCACCCTATCATAAGGGTGTGATGATTGGATTTTGTATTGATGGGTGAATTTTCTTGTGTGGTGCCAGGGGATGGGGGTATTTCTGCCAGACTTTGCTCCTGACACCAATAAGTGTTACATTATTTTAGTTACCATGCATGTTTTGAAATTAAGTCACAGGTGTTGCGCAGTGTTAGAGATGAATGCTATGAAATTAAATGTAGAGGAAGATGGGTTTTTTTTTGTTTTTTTTTTCTTTACAATGATTCGGCCTCTTGAGATGTTTGTGTTGTATGTTGTGTTTCGGTTTACTGGGAGGCTACTGCATCCATACATTTGTCTGTTTGTTTTTGTGTCCTGCACTTATTTCAATCAGCACACATGTAGGGTGTACTATATACAAACCTTTACATGTTTATATATTCTTATGTTCTATAATATGCTTTAAATTTGTTCTTTCTGTCTTGTAGAG
Organism: Thalassoma bifasciatum; assembly: GCA_008086565.1. NCBI lineage: Eukaryota > Metazoa > Chordata > Actinopteri > Labriformes > Labridae > Thalassoma > Thalassoma bifasciatum. The sequence continues at coordinate 8,352 of RPOG01000327.1, forward strand.
TTACTGCATGAGTTCAGTTTTGAAAAGTGATAAGTGTTAACTTGCTGTTATTTATCCTTATTCAATAAAGAAACAGCATGTTACTCTTTGATGTGTATTTTTATTTTTTATTTTTTATCGTCTCAAATTACATCTTTCTTTGATGAAAAGAAAAGTACCAGTACACCTCAGGTATTCCTTGGTATTATCCTTGATGTAATTTCAGTCTCCATTAGTCCGTGGCAAACCCAAGTTTCTTCTCTCTTTCCCTCTTCCACTATTTGCAAAATACTAATTTTCAGTGATCATAATTTTTTCGGCTGTTTCTGATCCACACTAACTTTTGCATCATCAATAAAACTAGAAGGCTTAACCTCACTTGTTGTTTGCTTTGATTAGTTGAGTTTCTACAGTTCGCTTTCGTTGGGGTGGGTTTAGTTAACCAACATCTGAGCAGCAGAAACATCTAAGCCTCAAAAACATTTTTGTGCTTTGTCTCACTTTATTTTGTCATTTTGCCCTTTGTGAATGAGCAACTTAATTCACTGCAAAAACTTGAGTTAATGTTGGGTTCTTTACCTTAAAAAAGACATGTTTCAAGGAAGGCACAATTTAAACCTGAGACAAATGGTAAAGCTATACAGGTTTGCTGTAAACTCAAAATAAAATAAAAAAATCAAACTGAACTGTTTTACATGTCTGAAACCTAAGTAGAAGATATGATGAAGCCATGCACACAGCTAAGAGTGACTCACAAGTGTGACAACCCAGCTGTAATGATACTGTCTATTCATCTGATTGCTCCTGGGCTTCACTCTGCTCTGGACAACTTCATAAATAGCTTTCATACCAATTTAAAATCAAAATCACTCCTCAAAGTTTTCTGCTTTCAAAGTCTATTATGCAGATCCAAATTCAGCATGGACAAAACAACCAGTTCAGTTTTAAATTTCAAATAGCAGGAGTGTGGGCTGCATTTTGACTGTTTGGCTGTTTGCACCCTTGAGCTGAAAGTTGCTGGATTAGTGTGGCCAACTGGGATGCTATGGTGGTGGCACCCATAGCATAGGTACAAAGAGAGGCCTTAAGAGTACAAATTAACAAAACAATTTACATTGTGAATTGTGAATTGTGATGAAGGCTGTACTAGTAGCTGGTGTTGGCTGTTTTCAGCCTGAGGCTGCTAGTATGACCTGTTGTACTTTGATCAAAGCAGCCAACTTGGCATTGATAGACACAGCCACTGTAGTGGTGGTGGTGGTGGGGGCACATGCAGCTGCTGTGGTGATGGTGGTTGGAATAATAACAGCAACTATTTAGCCCCAGAATAGCAAGATAAAGGTTTCCATATGGCTGACTTTTACAGACCTTAAAAATACCAAAGTGGGATGTTTTGCTTATCTAATAATGAAGTGCAAAATATGATGAAACTATGTAAACAGTACAAGATTGCACATAGAGACACTACTGCTACAACCCAGCTGTGTCCCAACTGTCTATCCATCTGATTGCATTGAGGCTGTACTGTTCTCTGTTGTACTTTAACACACTGACAACACAAAACTGATTTTCATCTGCTTTAAAATTTATTTTGCAAATCCAACAGAACCACAAAAAACAAACAAACTGTTCAGATTTACATTGTGAATTGTAATGAAGGCTGTATTAGTAGTTGGTGATGGCTTCTGTCAGCCTGAGGCGTTTAGTAAGTTCTGCAGTAGTGTGATCAAAGCAGCCAACTGGGGACTGAGGGTGGTGGTGGTGGCACCAGGAGCTGCTGTGGTGGTGGTAGCTGTGGTGGTGGTGGTTGTAGCCTACAAAGAGTAAAATCAGAAACACTGTCAAAATCACAGCTGATTCCCTCACACAACTACAGTGATAGATAATAATGCTAGATGAATAGTGAGACTAAGGAGAAAGAGCATGGACTCACCTCATCTGAGCCAGAGTTAGAACCAGAGTTAGAATCAGACCGAGCAACACGCCTGCGCTCAACATCCTGAAGGGAAAAAAAAGGTTTAGAATTGATGTTTCCTTCTTAATATCTTAAAATAAGACTGATATAATCAACCCAGAAACATAAAAGCTTTGACAGTGAGTATGAGATAAGTCTGACTTACAGGATGAGCCAGAGCCAGGCTCAGGAGGCATCCCAGGACAAGTGCTATCTTCAGCATGGTTACCTGTTGAACAGAAAAGCAGCTGTTATCTGATCATTCAAAATGACCATATCTAACATAAAAAGAGAGAAAGGGTTCAGATACTCACCTTTGAGTCTTTCAACTTCAGCTGACTGTCAACGATGGTTGAGGAGGTTGTTGTAGTGCTGCTCTGGATCTAGAGTCTTCTTTTATACAGATTCGGGAGAGGATGTAATCTCATTAGCAAACACCATTATTTGGAAATGTATTGAGAAATCCTTCATCTTCATCAAATGAAGAAACATGTTGGTGAGGTTTTGAACTTTGCCACACCCTTGAACAATGGTTGGTAGAATTTCTCTGATAAGTCATCACCAGGAATAATGAATTATTTCATTTAGCCTTTTTTCTCATTTTTCTTCCACAATATTTGCCATATTGCATAATAAAAAGTACATTTTGCATTTTGAGATTCACAAATGAGCTGAAACTAAAACCTGACCAATAAAGCGGGCCATACCTGATATAAGAGTAACGGAGTAGTAGAAGTTATTTCCCTCTTGAAGTTAAGGAGCGTGTCATGATGAGTTTCAGTCTATGAGCAAAAGGAGAAATTTTATCCACAGCCAAGGCAAGACATTGTAACCTCACTCAATACACATCTGACAAGCTGGCAAGAGTCAAATTGATGTGCGGGGTCTGCTCTCAGTTAACTTACTATCAAAATACCTGAGCCGAGAGGCAGGGTTCAGTTATAGGACTGAAGTATAAAGAAATAACACACTTTTCTTGAAAAAAAAGACGATTTTTAAAGCAGGTTTTCTACACCAGTTAATGTCTTCATCTTTGGAAGACCAGTTCACGTGTTATCTTACAGCTTATGTGAGTCATATCCCGAGTACTAAGCTCACACTAAGGTGTTGTTTTTCTGACAGCTTACTGTCTTAAGTTTCAGGGTTTGGTTGGGCTGCAACTAGATTTGGAGATTTATTGGAGCTTTGTGTAATATCCAAGCTGTGCTGGTTTAACCCTCTAGTGCATAGTGGTCACTGCAGCGGACAGCTATTTAAAAGCCATTTTCTCCTGAATGCAGTGGTCTCTATGGTAAAACTGCGTAACATCAGTCTCTGCAGTGTCCTCTGCTGCTCCTCTCCCTTGAGGTTCATTCAGTGGTCAGTAGTAACAGCAAATAAAATCTCTCTGACTTCAAGATGACGGCCGGACAGCCACACTGGTGGACTGCTGCTGGCAGATCTTTTCTATCCTTCAATTTTAAAACGAGGAAAGGAGAAACAATGGGATGATACACTGTAAAATCTAAGTGAGAGTTCTTTTCTGTTATTTTTGAAAATTTCGTTTTCGAAAGCAGTGAACCATGATTAACCATGTGACATCATGTAACTCCAAGCTTAGTTCTACCAGAAAAGTAAAGTGAGTGAAATTACATTTCAATGTTTTGTAAAGACTAAAAAGAAAAGATAGTTCATGGAAACAAATGTAGAGGTGCATTTGTTAGCGCTGCTACTCTGTGTGTTAGCTCCTGATTGACTGGCAACCAGTCCAGGCCTTAAGACAACTGGGATGGGCTCAAGCCTTCCACATCCCAGAAAAGGTTAAGTGGTCGAAAATTAAAGACTGGATATGCAAGGGGCTAAAAAAAAAAAAGAAAGAAAAACTCTGTTTAATTCGCTTCTGAATAAGGTTCATATTGTTTAACATTGAATGCTCAGGCATATAAAGTCCACTGGAGTGGAGATGTCAACCATTGCAGTGTTTTGTGTTGTAATTATTGTATTATATTGCATTGCATTGTATTGTTTGTTTTATACCTGTTTTAGTCCTCTTTTAATGAACTTTTATTCTTGTAAGGTGACCTTGAGTGCCATAAAAAGGCGCCCTTAAATGTATGTATGTATGTATGTATGTATGTATGTATGTATGTATGTATGTATGTATTATTATTATTATTATTATTATTATTATTATTATTATTACTACTACTATTATCATGTCTCCAATTTTATGAATAAATCAAACATTTAAGCCAGTCCTGCATATTTAAAGATCAATTGAAGTTAATTCAGGCCCAAACAGTAGGCATATGAAAAAGGCCTATACAAAGATAAAATGTGTGTAAAATAATTTAAATGTTTTGAATAACAATAAATATATATTTCACTGGATTCACTCCCACCCCACCACATAGCCACCCCCCACCCCACACCCCCAAAAAAATATTAGGAGAGTTTTTAAGTGACCATTTTTATTTCCATGGACTCCCCAACTTTAAAAACTTAAATCAAAAATGTCAACCATGTGGTGCATATATATATATATGTATAGTCATTGAAACATTTTGTGGCTCAGGTGAAAATTGGTGTTCGGAAAGTGTAGTGTTGATAATGTCTCCTCTGATCATTTCTTTGACAGACATCAAACAAAATCATTAAAACTTGTTTGATTTCTTTCATTTGCAAAGGTTTAAAGAAGACATGAACAGCGTGGTTTGAATGTTCAATTTAGTGAGTTTATTGGCACATTGATGTACAACATGATGTTATTTTCATCCATATTTGATGCATCAAACTCGTGCAATGATTGACTGATGTTCAAAATCAATACTGAGTACTGTTTGTTTTCAGTTATTGATCTGTAGAGAGCATTTATGCAGTAGTGGTTACTACAGCAGTAGTAGTAGGTGCAGCAGTGGTGGTGGTGGGAGCAGCAGTACTTGTTAAAGCGTTAATTAACTGCAGTAGGGCCTGTAAAATCTGTAGTTGCTGTGTAATTGTCGCTGTACCAGTGTTGGTAGTAGTTGTACCCTGAAAGACAGAAGAAGCCACATTAAGCGAGGAAATTTTGAAGCTTTTACATGAACTCACTCTAGAATAGTTTTAAAACTAAATTGTGATATGTAGAAAGAAAACTTGCCTCGTTAGAGCTGGACTCAGAGCTGTCTGACCGAGCAACACGTCTGTGCCCCATTTCCTGTAGAAAATCAAAATGTTTCCAGTTTGAAATCTCAATTATGTAATGGTACCAACATTGAGCCTCTGTTTTAAATTCTAGTTACAAATTTCCATACTTACAGGTTGAGCCAGGGCATAACTCAGGAGGCATCCCAGCACAAACACAAGCTTCAGCATGGTTACAGTGATCTGTTCAAAGAGAGACAAACTGTCATAGATGTGATGTGAAATCAAACTTCCACCAACCTTATGCATACGACATTTAGACAATTACCGAAAAGTCTTCCTTACTGCAGTGGACTGTCCTATGATGGTCGAGGAGGTTGTTGTGCTGCACTGAATCTGGAACTGTCTTTTATATTTCTACAGGAGCAGGTTTAATCTTATTAGCAAAGAAAAGTATTGGGAAACTATGAGGAAACTGCCTACCTCCACACTACAAGGTGTGGATACCCTTCAAAGATGAGTTTAATTATTGTGTAAAACAAAGTTCGCTCTGTTACCCAACCTCAGTGTGTGTGTGTGTGTGTGTTATTTTGTTTCCACTATAAGCACTGGTAAACCAGAAAACAGAAGACCAACATGAATCTGAGGCTTAAGATTACAAATCAGGTGAATTAGTGGCTCAAGCAGCTCAAAGGCAACACCCAATAATGCTTGTAAATGTCTTTCCCTCCTACTGTTTTAGGGAAATTACAAGTTTTTACCAAGGCATGTTTGGTAATTTCTTTGGGGTTTTCCACTGTTTTTATTTTAATGTGATGAATAATTGCTATATTCACCAATATTTACCCTGTTAATGTTTGAAATCATGGTCTTGGTCTCTGGTCCAAACGAGAAAAAATAAGTAAGAGATGTTTTCAAGGTGACGCCAGGAAAACCACAGGGACAATTTCTTACTGTGGGCACTAATCATATCCCCTGTATTAAACAAAAAAACAAATAAATAAATAAGTCAATAGATTGCTAAATGGATAAATAAATGAATGATGAAATCAGAAGAGCTTTGTCATAAATAAACATTTTTAACACCCTGCAGCACATTGGAGGCTTTAACTTTAAAACTATGTAAAATCCAGGGAGTGAAACCTAAAAAAGTTCAAAGAAAAAACAAAAAAAATATTGCCAAATGACTCTCAGGTCTATAATAATAACTATATCTGGCCTTGTTCTGTTAATTTTCTAGGAAAAACTCAAATCAGACTGATATCATCTGACATTTGATGATATTTTCTTAGAAAGTTATTTCTTGTGTTCTGATCTGAATTTTTCCTTCTCACAGGGTCCTGGTTTCCAGACCGATGATGCAAGAGCTTCTCTGCGTGGGTCTGTCTGGCGTTTTGGTCCAGTGGTAAGCTCCAAACAAACGATATCGAGGCAACAATGAGACTGAACCGGGATGATGAAAACTTAATGTGCTGTGTCCAGCCCTTGCTACAGAACTTCAGAAGAGGATCCCACTGTGTCCTTACATTTCAGAAAAACATAAATTTATAGCTGTACATTTTATCTGCACACAAGGTCCACACTTTGTCTGTCACTTTCTTTTTAAACTGAAGCACTGCCTGCTCTCAATAACATTTCACACACACATTTTATTCCCCTACAATGTCATAACACAAACATAATCTCCCCATTTTGTTACAGGAGTGTGTGCCAACATTTAAGGTAAGTGCACTTTTATCCATTGTGTTTTTTTTAAATGAAGACCTAAAACATTCCGTACAATAGGTAACAAAAACTCTTACTCATGTCTATAATTACTCAATTGCCAGAGTGCAATGATTATTAAAACTCACTTTTTATCTGCAGAATGACTCTGGTGCCTGCCACAGGTGAATGAAATTATTTACTTACTTGATTTAAAGTTTATAAAAGAAGTGATTTTTTTATTAAACTGCATTTAGGCCTGAAATGCGGTGATGGCATTTTGTGTGAAAACTTTGCAGGGGGAGAGCGCATCTTTGGAGCGAAAGCAAACCAGTATCTCAAGAATCAAGAGAAAGACTCATTCTTAATATGACAAAACTAGTAAAAATGTGTTTGTCGATCTTTGCCGTCTTTGCCATCCCAATGCATGAAAAAGAATGAAATTAAATGCTGCAATTATTACAGATTGTCAGAGCTTATGGAACAGTAAGTTTGATTTTTATTGTGCTTTTCCTCCAGTGAGGGACAAACAGGCCTTAGGTGAATTTGGTAAACTTAATTCACACTTGAATGTCAATCAGGTATACGTTGAATGTACTTTTTCTGCGCAATCAAAATCATTCAAAAATTTGCAGATAATAGACTTGAATTTCATTTGCAATGTTATTGTAAAGTTGCTTTGTGATTTTATTGTCTTATCACCTAAATTTCAGAAATGTGTGAAGTTTGTCCTCAACACCACAGGGCTGGTCATTTTCCTGCACTCTACAAGACACAAACATTTTCTGTGCACTGTGTGAGGCTTTTTAACTTTAAATGATTAAAATAATTTCTCTTTTCAGTGTGAAGAAGGATGTCTTCATTGAGTACAGGGTGTGAAACCTGTAAGTAAAGAGTAATTAAACGCGTAATCATTTACATGTGAAATAACTTGTTTGAACTTGCACTTATAACATAAAATAGTTCAAACATTTTTAGAGATCAGTATTTTAACAACAATGTTTAACACTTTATTGAGGCTTCAGTGGACAAATATTGTTTTATTTTCCAGAAAACATGTTGAATGCTTTTTGTAGAAAATCCTCAGTCTGGGCTCTCCCTGCCTGGAAAAATACAGCCCCACCCACGCTCCTTGTTTCCTGGTGGGTGTGACAAGGAGGCTATAAAGCCAGCCTCATCACCTGCAGTCTCCTCCTTTGTCTCAGCAAATGGATCACATGGCAGAGAAAGCCAAAGACTACCAAATGTTTGACTGTTAAATGCTAAGTGAGTTACTTTTGTTACATTATTCCACCACAATTTCTCCTTTGTCATCATTTCAGTTGAATATCAGAGTGCATAGTGATTTAGTTTGCCTTTATTGCCTTAGTTAAACACTGTATTTGTGTTCAGGGGAGATGGTTTGTCTTTATTGTTTACTCCTTCTGTCAGACAAACAGATCAAACTTTGGGAAATAAAACCTCTGAAATTGGATCCTGTGCTCCTCTGTCCTCACCAACACCCCACTGAGTTAAACACCTCCTCCTACCAGCCAACACCCTCATAACCTCACAAAGGAAAAACTCCTTAATATTTTTCACTTTTTTAAACAAAATAAATCAAGAGGGAAACTTCTTACAGCCTAATATTTTACTGACAACTTCTCTCATCCCACACTCTTTCAGGAATAAGCCGGGAGCAACAAATCCGTTCAACCAACTTTAAATTTTTTTCTTTGATTTGGCATTTGTTTCCTCAAATTATAATTCTGGTGTTGAAGAATAAATATCTAAGCAAACAGTTTTGTCAGAGTTGTTTATTTGTCATGATGTGGAAGCAGGGAAACAATCCTGAAACAAGACAGAAAATTCCTGTACATCACAAAAATAACCCGGTGTAAACAAATTTGAATTGAAGGCAAGTTGGCAAGTTGGAGAGCATTTTGGAGAAAAATGAACATGTGGCCAAAAACACAAAAAAATGTCCAAGCTGACGTCTAAGGCTCAAACAGGAAGGGGAAGTTGGAATTGCCCTGAAAAAAAACACAATAAAACAGCATTTAGAGGATTACCTATCACATATTGCACATGTTAGGACTGTGTTATGGACGTATATAAAAGCATTGAAGCATATAAGAGTCTTTATATAAAATCAAACCTCATCAACTCCAGGGCCAGATGTGTCTCCACGAGGATCAGGAGGAATTGTCGTAGACTCTTTCTGTGTCCCCATCGGCCATGTCTGCCGTGGATGGAAAGGTATAAAAAGCAAATATATGAGACATGAATGGTGTGTGCTTGACTCTGTTCTTGCTTGTAAGATGAAGTCATAGTTTACTTACTTTGTCTGTTTGTACATTGGGCTGGGAGGCTTGCTGAAATGGGAGGAAAAGGTTGTGAAATTTGACTTTTTTGTCTTATAGGTGATAAGTCCAGACGTTTTAAACATGCACGCGTTTTAACGTTACAGTCAGACTTTCATTGAGAGTAAACAAAACCATTGACCAGATTTAAAAGTCGAAGATTAAATCAATGAACGACTGCTTAATCCATGTACACTACAGTATAAAGAATATATTCTGATAAACAAAAGTAATAGTCAAAAGTAATATTAAAAAAAATAAACATGGCGTGGCACTGAAGAAAGAACAGATGTTTTTGTTTCTCCGAATTTACTGAAAAATAATTAAGTGCTGACTTAATCTCAACAGTTTCCCTCTAATCCCAACATACACTTTACTCAATTTGGCAGACAGTAGACACAGCATCATAGGTGCCACACATGACTCAACATACACCAGTATGTTATTATCATTAAGTTGTTTCTCCACTCATTACAGTCTGCTGCATTGTCTCATGACTTCATCCAAGGTGGTAAAACACAGCTTCTGCTTGTCTTACCTTTCAGCCTCTCTTTCTATGAAAAATGTATTAAGATTGGTATTTCTCTTTGATTCACTACTGCAGAAAAAACACACTCTGTTGTCCCTGTTATGCTTTCTTGCATGCCTAACCTGCAGAGGGAGCTGTGGTCGATGTGTAGTTTTCTCCAGATTTTGCTGAGGGTTGTTTGGCTGCAGCACTGCATTGTTCCTCTGCTGGGGATAGCCGTAAGGAGGTACAAAGTAAGGGTAGCCCTGTGATGGTTAAACAAATCAAAGTCAAATTAAATAAGCAGTAAGAATTGAAATGAAGTCAGAGAGGTTTGAGCATGTTTTACATCATACCTGCTGTCTGGGGAACTGAGGGAAGCCATAAGATGGATTGTAGAAGGCTGGAAACATCTGAAGAAAATATACAACAGATATTAGTCTCTAACTCAAAGCAACGCTGTCACTGAATTTTATTTCTCTCCAACCTGAACAGGGTTTTGTGCCTGCTGGGGGACGTTAGGAGCGTTGGGGTCCTGGGGGGTCCCTGCCTGCTCTTGCTGGCCATTAGGAACAATCACGGGTGTAAGCTGGTTTCCCTGAGAGGGGAAGAATAGCTGAGGCCCCTGAGGAGCGAAGGGACTGGCCATTTGAGGGTTCAGGTTCACCATCTGAGGAGTGAGCAGTACCTCCGGCTGCTGCTGCAGCAGAATCTGAGGTAATAGAGAAGTTCCCTAGAGACCATAAGATGGGTTAGAGGAGTTCAAAGTCCAAACCAAATGCAGTTGATGTAACTTCTTACAAATTTGTGATACCTGTGCCTGTCCAAGAGCTGCAGCAAGGGTTAACCCATTCAGTCTGAGGATCTGCACATACAAAAGTTACATAACGATAAGTGCAGTGCATGAAAAGGAGACTTAACCATTAAAAATGCAGCTCTTGCAGCCGTACATACCTCATTGCTGTTGCTTGCAATAATTCCAATTTGCACCTGTGAAACAGTCATTAAAAATATGAGCGTCTCTCTAACTTTCTCTCTGCTAATTTAGCAAATTGAGTGTAAAAGTAAATCAGACTTTAAACTTACTGGAAGAGCAAAGCCTGCCCTGAACAAACAAACCAACAAAAGAGCAGCCTGGGGTGTCATGATGTCCAATATCTGTGAAAAACATGAGACACATTTCAAAAAGTATGAATATCTGAGCCATATGTCCTAGGTTACAGTTCTGTGTGATAGAAGTGTAACTTACTGTTTCTCTGGCTGTGCCTGCTTCCTCACCTGCTCCTCTCCCTCTTATATTCTGTCCTTGTGAGCGGCTGCAGTCCCCCGCCAACCCATCCAGACAAAGTGCGGTCAGTTTAACAGACATTTCTCATGACAACAGACTGAGACTCTGACAACACACAACAGGTTAGTGTATAATTTGGTGTAAGTCATGTCTCTAAACGCTGTGACTCCATCTTTGTCAGATTATTAACAAACCTCTGAATAATTCTGAATCCCTGCTCACAAAATAAATCATGCACATTTAACTGTAACTTCCTTCATTTTAGAGGTTACAGATCAATGACATTCTGTTCAGAGGACCTGCTTACACTTTTGTGACTTTTCGGGCTTAAATAAAGTTTATGTTAAACCCTGGTGTTTTTATGTGTCGTAAGAGACATTATGGCTGTCAGGGTTTCTGTCTTGTCATGTCAGAAAAAAATAGAAAAGCTTTTTGCGCAGACATTTGTCATAAGTCCTTTCATATTATGCTGACTGATTATTTTTATGAAATTGGTGAATCATGGGTATAAAATGATGACTGAGCAACTTTAATATTGACTGAAGCTTTCTCAACTGTGCGATTCATAAATATCCCAGTACCTCACGTAGGAGAATTCCCTATGGATCCCCTGAAACGACATAGGCAGAAAAAAATAAAAATATATGTAACTCGTGTGCACTACTTTGTTTCTTGTGCTCACGGGTTATATTTCTATTTTTTCTGCCTATATCCCCTCAGGGGTTCTGTAGTTTTCCTCATAATGGTAGATGTGTATCTGACACACTTTTAATTTCCCACGGGCAATGGATTATTTGCACCAGTTACAACATGCAGTGTACCCAAAAGTACTATAACATACAGGAGTATCCCTATTGCAGGGTTATCAAATTTAATCAAATCTTTAAAATGGATGTACTGAATTCATGAAAAAAAAAAAAAAAAAAAAATTCTATATCTGGATCTTACGATTGAATCTGATTTTAGTTTCCATTAGAACAAAACCTTAAGTATGTGTTTTACTTGGCTCAAAGTAGGAGTATTCCTGATCTCAGAAGGTTTGATTCAAGGCAGATATTGGCTCCAGCTGATTTTTTTGTGTTGTTTCATTTGAGGCTTTTACCTAGTTTTTTCATCCATAACTCAAGACCCAGATACAATACTCTTTCAATCTCAGAATCTGAATCAGTTGGATCGAATCCATAATCGCTTTGAAAACACCAAGATCTGAGCATAGAGGGAACTTCTCATCATAAATAGTTAAGATATGATATTTCCAAATTTTCCAAATCTGATAAATCAACTGGGCCCTTATTTCTCATCCTTTACGTGTGAGTTTTAGCAGCAATGTTTAGAAAATGACCTCAACCCCTTTCTTCAAATCTGTTTCAGTTATGAGATAGTGTTTTATACTCGTTTGCCATTAGATGGCAGCAGAGACCCACTACACATCGAGTATGGGACAGTGTACAGATCCAGTTTGTCATTAAAACCACATGGTTTTGTTTCAGTTTTTTTGGTCTTTGTTTCGTAGTCACAAAAAATAACTTGTTTATACAGACTTGTGCAAAAATGTTCTATACATGGCTTAAAACTTGCAGGAGTTACAAGATAACTACAGATCATAGAGAAAGTACAGGAAATAAATGGTGCAAAAATCTAAGTCTTGTACTCCCAACTAAAATATTAAACACTTGTCAGAGTATATAAATCCAAATATGTCTTTTGACATGTTCTCAATCAAACATTTGAAAAGGTATGATCTTCAGAAATGTGAAAAATGTCTCATTTTAAGTGATATTTAAGTGCATGAATTGTTTTGTTGCATAACTGCTCAATCAAATAACTCAAAAATACTCCAGTAAATAAGCCACTGCAAGAAGTGCAGTTAGTAGAGTCTGTGAACAAGTGAAGTGCAAAACAACATCCAGTCAGTCCCAGTGAAAGATTTAGAAAACCCTTCCAGAAATGAAAACATTAAATAACTCAAAAGCTTTCAAAACCAAAAAAAAAATATGGCTTAAATTATGAACAATCTCTAAATGTTATAAATTGTTGGTTTTGTGTGTGTGTGTGTGTGTGTGTGTGTGTGTGTGTTGTTTTTTTTTTGTTTTGTTTTGTTTTTTTACGTTTAACTTTTGTTGCTAATCCATCACTGATTTCAGGAGACTCATTGGTTTCAAAGGTTTCAAACCAAAAGATCGGTGACCACTGACAAAGACTCAAACGCTCAGCTCAAGATTTATTATCATTTTTGCATATTCTTGCAGGTTTAGTTAAAAGCTGTCAGGAATGCTGTTGTCTTCATGATGATCTTCATTGCATGGAGTCGGTGTCAGAGCTTCTGTGGGAGCTGGTATCTGAACACATAAAAGGGAAACACTGAATAGACAAAACTCTTAAATCGGGTGGGAGTCATGATGTTTACACTCAACCTCTGGAATCAGATTCTGTGCACTTACCTGAGTATCTACAGCCGTCTCTATGGTATTGTCTTGCTTTCCTGTCTGACGCTGATGAGTTAAGAACAAACGTTAACTTGTTAAGTCTGCAAGTGCAGTTGATGTTAAATCTGGTATTTGTTCCTACCCTGAATCGTCTGAGTAAATCAGACGGAAGAGGAAGTTGCTGCTGCATGGTGCTGCCTGCCATCCCCTGAACAGAGATATCAAGATATGGGGATTTTTGTTTGCTTCACGCACAATTCAGCCTATGTTGTGAAATATAATGAATTGTGGACTAATGATAAGCTTGTAGAGATGAGTGATACCATCAGGGGCTGCTGAAGAGCATTCATTGGCTGCATCTGGGGGACTCCGAAAGAAGGGACCTGCAAAAATGTACAAGAACAGAAAGAGATGAATGCTTTCAGTGTGAGATCAGCTCATAATCAAAGTGCATTTCCCACAATGTTTCTGTACTTACAATTTGTCCTGCAGGAGCAGCATAAGCATTGGGAACAGAAACTGGAACAATAAAAGCAGGAGCCCCAGGAACAAACTTGAGGAGAAATAAAGAGAGAACAAATGAATGTGTTTAGGTCAAGGTCACTGGAGGTCAGTTTGTTGAATTGTTGAAATGAGAAATCCGAGCTGATGTGTTCCTACAGTGAAAACAGAAACCTGGATTCAGCTCATTATTTAAGTAAAATCAAATGAAGTTTATTTTGAAGAGCTCTTGACATGAGAAGACATAAAGTGGTACAACAGTAGAGCACCATCCAGAGGTTAAGTTGTATCATTGCGGTCCATTGTGTTGTTTCTTTTTTCTTTCCTTTTCTTTTTTTTTTGTCAGAGCCTTTAATATTGTTAAAAAAAAAACAAAAAACAAAAAACAAAACATCGGTCTTGTTTTGATATTGTTGGAAAAAAAGCATTTGTGTTTAAAAAAAAAAACATACACAGACTGAAGAGGGTCTTTACGATCAGTAGCATAACTCTTAGAAATTTGTCGTTTCAGAAAATGTACTCATATAAAAATCAAACTCTCTTGTTTTCTGAATAAAGGTTGGAATAAAAGGAATATGAAAGGAGTAGCTTATGGTTTAATCAAGGTGGTGCACAAAGGTAACTAGCAAACATATTTGGATAGCATAATCATTAGGTCATGCACACAAAGACATTTAAAATGAGTCCAAGGCTCAAACTTATCACCCCACAGTTTTATATGATATATGTTGCTTAATTTGTCATTTTTCCCTCTGTACTTTTGCACCAAGGAGAGAAACTTGACCTGGCAGACTGACCTGAGCAAACTGTGGTTGTCCAACAAAACCTGCCCCACCAACAGCCACCACAGGAGCATTCAGGCCCCCCACTGTCCTGACAGGTATCACTCCATTTGCCATTCCTCCATTCATACCTGCCATAATAGCTGTCAGCAGCCTGTGGGACTGTTAGCAAAGGGGGGTTAATAGGTTTGAACTTTATTTATTTATTGCACAAATCATATAATCATATAATGAAAGTGTCTTACCTTGTCTGCATTTACCTGCATTATAGCAAGAAATGAGAGATTACATGGACTGTTTTGTTTCTTAGGTAAAAAGACAGATAAACAGACGGATACTCACATAGAAGATGGTTGCTGCAAATATCACAAGAAGAGCCTTCATTATGTAGCTGGAAACCTGCAAAATTGATAAAATGGCAATAACTGTATATATTTCGTTCTCTGTGTTTTAAATACTGCCATTACAATCGCACTTCACAACCTTAAATCCAACTGTACATACCTTTTTCCTTTGATGTGAGGCTTAGATTTCTTGTGCAAAGACGGAATGAAGTTGCTCTCTGGATTTAGAGCACCTTTTATCAGTCCCTAAGGTTAATGTGAGCCAATTATAGAGCAGAACAGCAGCTTGTTCATGAACTATATTTGTCACCTGTTGTGTCATGAGAACTTGTGATATGACACCTTCATCCCTTGTACTAATAGTAATGTAAAGATATGCAACTCAGCCAGCTGCTTCTGCCCACACGACTGACCACTGGACATTGTTCGCCACACAGCTCAGTGACCGCGAACAATAACAGAGCGACTCAGTCTCCTGGGATTAGTGGTGGAATTTTCTGGAAGCTTTTGACCACAAACCGACATGAAGCATCTAAATGTTCAAGGTTTTGGGTCACTGAGGGCAAACATCTGAAATCATAGTGAAGGGCCCTCATGGGAATAACACGAGTGCATACATTAAGATTACAAAAAGATTACAAAGACACAAGTTGTGTCTTGTTTTTGACTCTAGAAAAAGATTATGGAGAAAGAAGGGTAGCTGATTTTTTCAAATATACATGAAAACATTTTGTTTTCTGCAGTTGTTAAAAAGCTGGGGATTTAAAAATATGATCAAGGCTTTTTTTTTGGATAATTCCGCTTAGGTTTTAGTGGTCAAAGTCAGTCTAAAGCAGAATTTAAGCCCAGATGTAACTTAAAGGTGTCACCAAAACACATATCATACTCTTTTTTTAATTTAAAAGTTGAAGGTAAATTCTTATTTTACAACTTTTGTGTCACGTGTTTGCTTCATGTGTGAATTTTTCTCTTGATATTACAAGCTCCTGCATTCATTTCCAGTGTGACTGGCTGTCAGTGTTGTCACCCGCTGAGGTGTTTTTTGGTTGCTGACCGAGCAGCCCACAGCAGACCAGGTAAATACTCTTTGTGGTAGTCTGGTCTGAAGCTTTGTTCTAATTACACAGTGTCACTCAGCTAAAGTTAGGAACAAGGTCCTCATGTTGGCACTTATAACACTCTTGAAATTTTATTTTTATATAAACATCACTGTTTCTATGCGTCTGACTTAATAATCAGTGCATTTTTTTTCCAATTTTATCATTTGCACTGAGAAGTTGTTTTCTTCATTTATTCATTGCTGTGAGCATTATGTTTGGGATTTTGTGTCATATTTTAAGACCCAAATCACCATGTAGATGTGTCAAGCCGTGTTCTGTAAACATAAATTTGAGCACATTTGTGGCAGTCTGTGAAACAAAAATAACCATCAGATGAGGGAAGCTCAGGACACTGGTTGTTGTTGTCTGTGTTCTTCTGATATTTTGAGCAGATGATGTGATGTGCAAAATGTTTTTTGTTACTTTTATGTTGGAATAAACACTCAACAAAGATTCACCATGTCACCTCAGTCTCATTTATTGATCATTTGTAACCAAGGCTGTGATTTAAAAAGTGAAAGTTTTAGGAGTAACGGCTTGTATTGATAGGATCAGGATGGAGGAATCAATCATGAGATATCTGTGAAGTTAAAAGCTGCGTGCTCTCAGTTTTCTTGAATATCATCCCTCTCCATTCCAGAGCCATCTTCATCATCTTCATCAGCCATCACCTTCATTCCTGGAGGTTTTGGTGTCCCCCAAAGGCGAGCTGCCAGAGAGCGCTGGAACCTGATTCTTGAACCTGCTTGTGCAGCTGCAGCACCCGCCTGCTGCTGATCATTCAGCACAGACAGCGGGATCAGTTGTACATGGCTGGAGGTCAACAAGTTTCCCTGTTGGGCCCCTCCAGTGTTCCTCTGTGGAAGCACAGCAAACAGCGTCACCGGCCCTCCAGTCCCAGTCTGAGCCACCGGCCCTGGTGGATTCACATTGACTCCACCTGTCTGCCCCAGAAGTAATACTGTACCCTGTTGAAGGCCTCCAATAGGAATCAGCTGCTGCACGGGAGCCTGACCAACAGGCTGGATGAAAAGTGAGCCACCGAGTTGAACTAAGCGTGCCATAAGAGGTTCAACATTTGGTTGGACCCCAGTTTGACCCCCAGGGTTAGCAGTGTTGCCCGCTGCCATGCCACCCTTACTCATTCTCCTATTAGCAAGAGCTTCAGCACTCCCAGAAGTTGCATCTCCCTCCACCACAAAACACCAGATCTGCAGAATAACCCAGAGCAGGCTGATCATGTTTTTTCAGGGTCACAGCAGAGTCGACAGGTGCAGGACTTCTTCTGTGTTCGCTTTTATAGAGAGCTTCAGATTGAGAGATCACAGAGAAAGGTCCAATGAGAGTCCAGCACTTTATGTCAAAACAACAGGTCACTGTAATCATCATGACCGTGCTGCAGGCTATTTCTGCTTTGTTACCTGAAGGAGGGTCATTATTCAGGATCATGTGGCAAACCTAAACCATGTATCAGTGACTTGCATTCTCAGAAGCCATTGTTGCAGTGGTCGTGGTTCTTTTCAAGGCGGTATACAGAAAACTGGTTAACAATAAAACATGGTATTAGATCTTGGATACATTATAATGTATTACATTTAGTTCACAATCATTACAGAACACATTCACACTGAACAACAAAAAAGTACGACATGATATTGTGAAGCTTTAATGAGATTTAAAGTGATACACAGAAAGAAAATACAAACATTTTTACAGCAGTTCCCACTATGACTGAGGTTTACTTATTCTACAGAAATCATCAGATCAACCTTCATTTACAGAGTCTGAACTAAATCAATCTTACATACAAACCACAGTTGTTTTAAAGCCTGTTATATGTACAAAAATTATCCTACCGACTGATGTAAACTTCTCCCCAGTTTGGAATGCATTAGAAAACAGTGTCTGGATAAGACCAACTAAAAATGACTCTTCCTTATTTTCTACAAAAATAATAATAATTCTAGTAATTTAAACTACAATACAAAGCACAGATCAAAATGTCCAAGCTTAGCTTGAGACAAGTTAAAAACATTTGCTCCCTACAGCAGGAGGTAAGACAAGCTTCTCTCATCTGAATGTGTCAGACTGTCTTTTATAACAGTTTCACAGGTTTTTTTAAAAGCCTTGACAAATCGATGAGGGTCATACTGTGGCTCAGAATAAAAGGTTGGTATCCATATCCTCTGCAAAGAAAATGGAAAAAATAGTTATATTTGATAGTAATTGTGTTACACTAGTGGTTTCCGTGGTTTTTTTTCCAGGGTAAAGGAGTGAGTGTCAAGCATTTCAGGTCAACCCAACTGTACAGTGTGTATGAAAGTTTGTTTAAGAAATCAATTTACTTTTAAAGCCTCAATTAGAACATCATTATTGTATGGAGTAGAGATTCATCATTTCTTATAGTTGGTCAGAATAGTTAACTGACTATTAACCAGTTATTATAAACCCCACAAATTCAAAAGAGATTTTTCAAAAGACCATATTTGTGTTTGTGCTATTTCACATAATGATGATGATGAAGAAGCTGAAGAGCACAAAGCAGAAGCTCCTATGAAAAGATCAATATGTGGCAGGAGATATAACACTGTATGCTGATGACATGCCGATGTTCTTACCATTCTTAATGCCAAAACAGGAAGTCCACTCTTTGAATGACACCTGCTTGTCTTTGTCAGCATCACACTCTTGGAAGAAGCGTGAGGTGCAGTGCTCCATCGGCACCAGAGGAACTCGAAGAGGAGCGAGCTCAGAGTGTGACAAGACTCTACACAGGACAGATAAACATTACAATGAGGGTTTGATTTATTGACATTTATTAAAATGTAGTCCTGAGTTTACAACAAGGCTAACTGTTCAACCTCAAACAAAGCCTGTTCTGCATTCTTAGAACTAAAATGACAAAAATTTGAACCATAACTGTGCATGAAGATATGTCACTTGTCCTGTGGTTGGTGAAAGAGGTTCATGATGGAAAGATGAAATGCTGCTCTATCATCATTTTCAAAGGTTGCAAATACATTGAACTTTATATTAGAAAACTAGTTACAAAAAAGACTGAAATTAATATTGCTGCTCTTTTCGACCTTGAAAAGCAAACAAGAAATCAGCAGCATAACTTATTATTTCTATAGGGATATGTATAATGTTTAGCACCACTGACAGGGGGAAGATGTAAGTCACATTGGTTAGTCGCATACTACCGAGTCATCCTAAAACTCCCAGTATGTTTTAGAGTTAAGACAATGCAGTGTACCCTTTGTGTGAAAAATGCACACTTACACGACAAGAAAAGCCCATATTACGTAAAACTTTTGAGATAAAAAGTCTTACATAAAAATTTGAGATTAAAAGTAGAAATTTTGAGACAAAAGTCAAAGTTGTAAGATCATAGTTTCCAGTCTTTCAGAAAATGAAGTCAAAATTGTGATTAGAAAAAGTCAAAATTTTGAGATAAAAAATGAAAATGGTAAGATAATAAAGTCAAAATTTTGGGATAAAAAGTTTTATTTTGACTTTTCATCTCAAAACTCTGACTCAATATGGGCAAAAATACTCAAAAAAGTCAGTTTGTTTTTCTTTTCTTTTTTTCATTTTGATATTTTTACTGGTGGATGGTGAAAATTGGGAACTATACATTATTTTTGTTTACACAACAGATAATTTTCACTTCAAACAGAAAAGGAGTGTTTCACATAAATGTTTGGGTTATGGAGCTATTTTGGTCAAGTACAGGGTCCTCATTTGGAGTTTGTAGACTATGGCCACCCTATCATAGACTTCACAATGGTAAAATAAATGGACGAGAGAAAGAATAACGACCATTGTAACATAGTTTTTGCTCCCATCCCCGTAACACTAGTTTGATTGAAATCACTGTGCAAGAAAATTTAGGTGTAATCTTAAGGTTGAGGAAGATGACGGAAACAGTTTGGGGTACCTGTCTGAGGGGTGTTGGTCCAACTGAGCAAACTGCCAGTGCACAGGGTAGATGTACATGTTGTAGTTCTTCTCAAAGTCCTGTGCAAGCAGCTCAACTGAGTGATCACCAGCATGAAGACGCCTCTCACTCTCAAAGATCTTTTTCACCTGAAGAGTACAGAATACTATAGCTTGATTCATTTTGAAACATGTCTTTTTTTATCCAAATCCAACAACACAACAAATTGCAGGTAAATTAAACTTCTTCAACCTGTATTAGTTTAACACTTTTAAGACTTATTGGCTGGAAGTTCCAGTATTCATTTATCCAAGGGGTGCATCTTACTCTGAATCTCTGTTTAGGAGTGAGGAACCCAGGAGACATGGAGTCATGTTCATACAGCTGCAGAAGCACATTCTTCAGCCAATCCCTCATTCTTAGAGGAAACTGGATCAGCTCAGTGTCAACACACTGGGGAATTACTGAGAAAAACAAGGAAAAAGTTAACACCAACAAAATCTCCCACACTGTCAATCTCCAGTCAAGATGTTTTGAATTTCAGTAGATAACAAACATTTGCATGGTCCAGTATAGTCCAGATGAAGTCTGTGTCCTTTCTTGGTGCCCTCCAGGTTGCATTTAGTGGCAAAGAGCTCACATGATGTGTCATAAGTTTTGTTGTCCGTTCCACAAACCTAGAGAAATGAAAAAGCATTAACAAATGTAAAAATCAAACACAAAGCATTAGCTGTAAATAATAAATCCAGATTTGCTTTAAGTAGATTATCTGTGCCTACATGATCAATTTCATTCAGGCTGGGAGGACACTCTGTTGGCTCCCGACACACACAGGTAGGTTTGTTGTCTCCATCTAGTTTACATGTCTTTCCACGTTTGCAAGGAAAGTTGTCACAAGGGTCTTGGAAAAAACAAAAACAAGCAACGAAATTTACATTTTCTCTTTACTAAAATCTTCTTACACCATTGAGCATTGGTTCTGCACTATTCTTCAGTATGGTAACTGGGAAACAAGCCATACCCTCCCCACATTCCTCTGTCGCACAAGTTTTCACAGTGATTAAACTCAACTTGATCTCTATCATTCTCCCCTTAAGCTCCCAGAGTTGTGTTTTGGTAGTGACCGTGGAGCTGAGTGACACAATTCATGCGGAAGTTTGGGCAAAACCATCTGTTCAGCAGATTCCCCAGTGAAGCTGTTGGGATTGAGCATTAGTCAGTGCAGTGACAAACCTTCGGGGGCTTCTGAGCGATGTGAGCTTCCACCCAGAGAGGACCTGGAGTTGGGGTAGAGATCCACTGTGCCTCTTATCTGCACTGGATTCATTCCTACCAAAGGACCCTGGAAGTTTGACAAAGTCGTTTCATTTTCAGCTGTCACAATCAACTTTTTGACAAAGTAAAACATACATAAAAAGACCTAGTTTGGTGCCAACATGATTTGTAACCATCATGAGTTAAAGGTATAAATAAAATACTTTAATAAGGTATTGCTGTTTGCATCTGCACAAGATTTCAGCTGCAGATTTCTGATGCAGGGTGGGCAATATTTAAATGCCTGTTTTTTTTTTCCACCAACATTGAGTTATGATCATAAATTCAAAGATAGTTGGTAATGAATAACTGTCTCTAAGTCTTAATGTGAAAACAAGAAATTATCAAAATTATGCAAAGGTTCATCCAGGTATATAAAAAAAGACTGATCCCACTCTGTTAGATAAGATGAAAATTAAATCTAGGTATCATGAGGACAATAATGCAATATTCTGCAAACATGTTGATGGAAAATAGGAGGGGACCAAATACTGGGCCTTGGGTCACACCACATAACAGAAACTTAGGAACTGGATACATTTTGCAAAGCTAGAGTCCTTTTGTTATAAAGGAGAAAAAGTCTTGAAACCAAATCATTAAAATAGTTAATATTGCCTTACCCACTTCCCTGCCCTCCTCCTCTTAGCCTTGTGAACAGTGTTGTCGAAGCTGCTGCCCTCGGGGTCCTGAGCATCCTGCTGGTTCTGCTCCGGGCCTGGCTGGGTTTCATCATTCTGGAGAGAGTGCTTCCTGGCTCTTTGGTTCTTCTTCTGCTTCCTTGTCTTCCCTTTGCTGTGACTACCGCTCTCATTCTTAGTTTTCTCCTCTTCCTTCACAGCCATACGGGCCCCTGATTCAGTCTCAGTCCCACTCTTTGGTTCTTGTGGGCCCACATTTGCTACAGTTTCTTTTTTACCAACACTCCCGTCTTTAGATTTGACTTTTGAATGTTCCTCCATATTTCCATCAGACGCTTCATCACTTTCTGTTGCTTCTGTGTTTTGCACCTCATGCTCAAAGTCATCTGCAGTGGTTTCTTTCTCTTTTGCGTCTGTCTGCGGGAGATGCTGAATGTCATCTGACTGGGGTTTTAATTTTGCAGGTACAATCTGTAGTGGTTGTAGGACTCCACCATCAGCAGCGTAGTCAAGATCAGCAGGAAGCTCTGACTCTGTACTGCTGTCTGTGTCTTCCTGTGATGCTTTCTGTTCTTTTTCCTTCTGTGGCATCTTCTCCAGCTCTTTTTTCTCCACCTTCTCTTCCTCCTTCATTTCTTCTTCCACATTTGTCTCCTTGATTTCAAGTTTGTCATCCAGCTTCCTCTCCTTGGCTTCCTCATCCTCTCTGGCCTCCACCTTGCCTTGTTCAGTCTCCAGCTCTTCGTCTTCTAGCTCTCTTTCTTCTGCTTCCTGTTCTTCCTTCGCCTCTTTCTTCAGGAGTTCCACCAGTTCTTCCTCACTCAGCAGGACTGCGGTGCTTTTGTCGTTCCTCTCTGCTACCTGAAACTCTCCATCCTGCTTGTTAGCATTAGTGTTGTCTTCAGAGCTCAGTTCTTCATCTTCCTGCTCCTGGCTGCTCGCTTCAATAGGGACTAAGGTTGGCAAGATCTGTGGCTTATTGGCCTCCTCTGTGATAATCTCCTTAGTTTAGAGAAAACAATGTATTTATTTATTTTCATTGCTTAACATTAAAATGCAATATGTTTCAAATACATTTTTGTGTAACTAATTTAGAGTCCTGCTCTACCTTTTCATTGGCTGAGTGGGAATTCTTTCGCAATCCATGACGTTTTCCATGAGGTTTACTATCCACCTGGGAAAAACAGTGAACACCCAGTTACATCAAATGCAAAACAGCTCATCACATTTTTCGTTCGGATAATATCAAATCAAGTACAAGTATTTACTCACAGAAAAGGCAAAAGTTGCTGCCAGGATGCAAATTAATACAACGCAGGCCCTCATATCTGGAACATTAAAGGAAATCACTTCAACACTGGACGTAACCAAAGAACAAACACAATCAAAAGAGTTAAATGTCTCTGCACATTGTTGTAAATAACCTCAGGACTTTCTGATGACCTGTCCTAAATACACATTATAAAAAACATTCAGTTCACTGTAATCTGACTTGTAATTGGTGACCACGGAAATGTAAACTTCTTCACTCTTTGAACAGATCAGTGCCTTTTTTTTATCCCCTCAGCTTTTTCATGACAAGTTGAGATGCAGGATTGGTCCTCCACTGTTGTCAAGGTTACACGCCTGTGCGATGTCCCTTTCTCCCAAAGTCACATTCAGAGCTAAAGCAAACAGAAGCAACCAGACTGGAAAAAAGTTGACTGAGCCCACAGAGTTTTTGTCTCTTGTGGACGGAAACAAAACAGACACTACAGGGACTGTTCAGACAAACAATAGATCACTGGATCAGACCAGAAAAACCCAGATAGGTGTAGACAGGCTAAGAATGTGTGAGAAAATAGAACAAAAGCATTCATTTTATCTGATCTTTACACTCAAATGAAATCTTTTACTAACACTGGATATTCGTTAATAAACGTCTCGCCCCAATCGAATGCAGCGCATTTATTTTTTCTTTAATGAGGATATTTTTTTGACTATCGAACACGCTATATGAGCAACACACAGCTACAAGCAACATTTGAATATCAAAATGTATGTGCTGTAAAGAGGTTTATCTAAAGAAATATCATTTTTCATCTCAAATTAAAATATTAATACAGATTAATCAACACAACAAACATTAGTTAGGAGCATCTCGGTCAAATTTTAGCAATCCTTTACAAAGCTACATTATAACAGTCTGTACCGTTTACACCATTTATCAAGTTCAATTTCAAACCAAAACAAAAATGATTTTATATTTATTACTCACTCATTAGTCATCATGAATACAAATAAAAAATGTGTCATTATAATTTTACCTGAGGCTGGCAATCACAAGAGAAATGAAACTCCTGCACAAACACCAGAACACGCCTGTGTCCAACCTGTGAAGATGTCCTTTTGTAGTCTGAACAGCCCGAACACTGTCTACACTATGGCGTGCTGTACACACAGACACACAGATACACACCCACGCATACACACAAGCGCTCACACACATAGGGGCTCTATGGTGACGAGACTTTTTTCAAACTTTTGGGGGTTTGTTCCACATGGTAAGAGAGAGAGAGAGAGAGAGAGAGAGAGAGGAAGAGGGAGAGGCAACATGAATGTGAATCTGAATGTGACTCTAAACTCATTCTTCAAGTACATCTTTCCAAATCCAAAGACATGGGATATCAACTTGAAATGTATTGAATTCTAATGTGTTTTTTATTACTTTTACTATTGTCGGTTTTTAAAAACAGCTTTATCTGTGCTTATGAAATCATGTACCCAGTGTTCACCCGTTCACCTTTATGTTTAGATCCAACTCTTTATTCGTTTCACTTGGAGTGCCTTTAAATGATGGAAATTTGCTTAATTTCTGTGGTTCAGGCTAAAACCAAAGCTTGTTACATCAGCATTAAATGTCTCACAGCCAACTTAGTGGTATAATTAGGTGAAGAAACGACAGAAAAATAGAAAGCAGTAACTTTACTAACTGTGAGGTAGTGTTGATACTTTCAATTGAAAATAAAGCAAATTATAGGATATTTAGCTACAGACAAACAAACAAACAAAACAGTTGTTCAATAACTTAACACTGTATGATATTCAAGCTCAAGTTTCTCTGTTGTGATCTAGAGAGCTTGTTGACAGACATTAAGGAAGATCAAAAGCATTGATTTATGCAAAAATATATAAATGACATAAAATGATTGAATATGAAGATAGGTTTCTGCCTAACAATTTAAAAAACAAAAACAAAAAAACACAAAAAAAGGTTTGTACTGTGGAATAATTAGAAAAAACAGATTCACTCCCCTCTTTGGACTTTAACTAAAATGATAATTAAAAAGCCAGGCCAAAATCTGTTCTTAATATGATCCTTGTTGGTTTGTTGCCATAGTGGTAAACATCATGAAACACTAATGTCAAAATAGGACAAAACTAATGATGTTTGCCACTAGATGTCACTATTTAACAGTCTGCAGCTGCTCCTCACATACTTTCTCCTTAGTCACATATTAGCGCAATCAACCACTGCAAATGCGAGAGGCAGAAATTTTTTTTTTTCCTCCTTAGGAAAATGTTTTACTACCATTCAGACAAGAGACTTGTATCATAAGTTTCTACCCTGGAGCTTTCAATTTGATACGATCATCGGGAGATAAAGTTTATAATGCAAGACATGTATTTCATCACCTGTTGCAGAAATCTCTGTAACATCAGAGGAATTATATCATTTATTACAGAGCTCTGAGCAGTGAGCTGTGAAAGACACATTCCTATATTGTACTAAAAGACAAGGTACAATGTTTGTAAAGGAAATTATTGAAAAAAAAAAATTGGCCAATACTCAGTGACAAGAAGTTCACACTGAGATGTGGTGGTTTGATATGATGGTGATTTGGGTAGATTTTTAGAGTTTATAGCAAGCCTACTTCTCTTGAAGCTTGTTTATGGTTTGGGTAAACCAACAAGTGTACATCATGTCAGTATGACAGCTGATACATGTAGAACCAATTTTAGTTCTTTATTCTTTATCCAAAAACTGAGAATATTGCCCTGTGTCAAGGCCTTGTCTCACCCTGTCAGCATTTATTTTCCATAATCACCTGCTAACCACATGTTAGTGTGAAAAATGTCACTATCTCACTCACTCTCTAACTGATATGCTCTCTCAAAAGGAATTCACTCTTCATTCACTCATTCACATTTCTCTGGGTTAACTTATTGTTTCTGCCCTTTTGCTGTTGGTTTATAATGCATTGGTCTTGCATATGTTTTTGCTTGTCCATCAACGCACCTTGTAAAACTCAGTTTTTAAAAATGTTTGAATGTCCAGCAAGGTTCTTTTCTTCTAAAACAATCTTGACTAGATTTTTCCACTTTTTCATTTAACTTCAGGAGGCTATTACAGCCAGGGCCTTCAGGGTCATCCATTCGAAAAACTTAAGTGACCTTGGAGCAGACATTGTTGACTTTTGGTCTTTGTGCAACAACAAGCATCAATCGTCGTGCCCTCACTCCTCCCCTTCTGTCCCAATGCAGGAGACCTGACAACCACTGTTAGCCGTGGTTTTGGCAAACAGCTTCAGACTGCTGAACATCCAGTCTAATTACATGTTTCAACTGCACGGCTGAAATCCAATGTGAGGTTAAACAAGGAATCCTGTCATCTCATTTTTGGGCCTGACCATATATGGACATCCAGGAAGCAATTACAAGCATCAGGGAGGGAAACATGGAAGTCTGAATTTAGATTTTCTACTGTACATGCCCTCTTTCCAAGAACAAGTCATATTTCCAAAAACATCCCATAGCACTTGAGACAAAACGTTACAAAGCAGGGTTTGAGCACTGAAATAAAGTGGTATTATTTTAAGATCCTGTTTGTTTGTGAAACTTTTTTAGCTTCCTGTCCTTAATGGACAAATAGGTTACCATATTTTCTTTTTTTTTTTCTTTTTTTGTTTCTGGTCATGCATTTTGAGCCCCCTCCTGATGTTGACACCTGCACTTTTCATAAACTATAACCAGACACTGAAATCCAAAAGATACCAGCTAAGACTAATTACAAGAAGTAGAAAAAAATTACATAAAATTCACCGGAAAAAAAGCATGACCCTGTCTGGCCCTCCTTTCCTCTGCAAGTGGGTGCGTTTGTTTTTTCAACCAGCCACAAACCCTATGGTTGACTACGCTAAACTGTACTTCACTGACGACTTCAGAGGGGGTGGAGGAAATTTAGAGACTCAATGAAACTTCTGTATGAGTGTGTGTGTGTGTGCGCCCGTGTGTGTGTGTGTGTCTGAGAGTGTATATGTGAGTGTAATTGTGGCTACGCACAATCATTATCATGCCACCAGAGTGTGTGTGTGTTTGTTTTCAGCTCTCTTGCTGGGAAAAAAATATACCTTTGGTGTCGACATCCGGAAGGAAGTGATGCAATTATTTCAATCGAGCTTACATATATACAGTCAAGTTTGGGGTTTTCCTTCGGCATTTGAACACATTGAGCTTCCAGCCTCAACTTCCAACTTTAAAACAAGGCTCAGAATAGACTCAGCCCGGGTTCTCCTCTTTGCTGCAACCACTGACTGAACAAGGACTATCAGCAACGCATCCACTCCAGCTCTGAATCTACCAGTCTGAAAGGTAATTGAATAATACTGACATATGAAGTGCTCTTTAACCCTTAATTCACCATTCTTTTAAAAACAACTTTAAGTTTAAGTTCCAAGCTAAGTCTTGATTTAATACTTTGTGCCTGTTACAGAATGAAGGTTGAAATTGTCATATTTTGCCTGATTGGAGCAGTTTTTGCCAACCCAGTAAGTATGAAAACAAGAGCACTTGAAAAATCAAAATTCAGCATAAATGTTCTGAAAATACCACAAATTTAAATACTATGGAAAATGTGTACTTGATTCTACAGCTGTAACAATAAAGTATACGAAATGAATATTGTTTTATATGAGCATGACATGTTTTCTTCTATCTTAATAATCTGTTGGTTCTTTTGTTCTTCTTGTAATTACAATAACACAGTTTTTATCATATAGCAGCTCCAATGCGCTAACAATGATTTAAAAAAAAAAATCTATTAAAGTTAGTACCTTTTATCTTGAGAGCATATGAGAATATAAATTCTTAAAATTAAAAATATAAACAACATGATCAGATTACAATAAAGAGTATTTTGCCTTGCAACTGTGACCTGTGATTTTCTCCTGACAGATTTCATTCAGTGCTGTTCTGCTTTCAAGCGAGCCTGACTCTAACTCAGTGAGTGTTTTCCAGCTACAATCATTTCATTCATAGCATATTAGATTCTTGGTGAACTCCTTTCCACATTTATCAAAATTTAACTTTTGTTTTTGTCTGACAAGGACTGCAGAAAACTTGACAATAGGTGTGGCTGCTCAAAGATTCTTTAGACCTCAGCGCTGTTCCAATTTCAGCAGACTATTGTTTACAGCGCTAAATGTCTGGGCTCATTTATTCAGCTTGCTCTTGTGAAATAAACAGATCTTGAATGACTGTGATGAATGTGATGATTGTTGGTGAGGCAGCTACAAGATATAATTAAGTATACTGTGGTTTATGGTGAGGCTTACTCTTACTTTTCTCTCCTAGACTGAGAGTTTGTCTGTTTCACAATCATCTGAAAATGAAACAGCAGAGCTTGAGGTAAGGCACACATTTATTCTAATGGAAATTCATCACTGTGACCAGTTTAAAAACCCCTTTAATTTTGGGATTTTGGGTGTGTTCTTGTTTCTGTTGCAGAGCTCTGAGGAAAATGTCTCGAATTCAGTGAGTTTAATTGGTTGTGGGACTTGAGAAGGGAATGCTTGGGGTTCAGACTACTCTCACTAAATAATGCAAATGAAAATAACTGGGATATTTTGTATTTTCAGAGTCAGAGTCAGAGCTCAGAGTCACAATCAGTAGAATCCACATCCGAGGACACGGTGGGTTTAATCAACATGTTTTTATTTTAATCACAAAACTTCTTCTCATCCACGAGTTGCTGTAGTTGGATTCACAAATTGTAGATTTTGAACTGCAAACTCATAATAAATATTACAGTGGTTGCTTTCAGATAGACTTCAAATGAGAAGAAGTTGTGTTGTGTTTTCATGTCCTAAGTTGTATTTGTAATCTGCAGTAGTTAAGTGCTCTATTTTTTTTTCTTTTTCACCAAAACGGTGTTTCTTGTCAACAAACAGACTTCAGAGGAAAGTAACAGTCTGTCAGATGAAGATGATGGGGTAAGAAGGATGAAATCAAGAATTTTTTTAATCAAACTTACAGAGCTTTTCAACTATCCTGTATAACAAAGCATCTTTTTGTCTTCCTATATCTCACTTTACAAATTCATTTCCATAGTCTGACTCCTTGGCAGAAACCAAAGATGATAACATGGGCAGTGAGGAGAATGTCAGAAAGGTGAGATTAACATTTTACAGACTCAGTTTTGAGTCAACTTTTCCTTCCACAGCTGTGATTGGCTTCTAACTCATATTTTTCTCCTTAGAGCTGGGTTCGAGTGTTTGCAAGTGTGATCAAAGTCCTGAGTGCAGAAGACAACAGCACAGAGGTCAAGGGTCAGTCCACAGAGCTGGCTGGGAATCAACCAACTCTCACCTCTGCCAGTGGCTCTTTCAAACACAGAAACAACATGGCTCAGGGTCACGTAAACCTCCAGCTAGTGGAGGCTACTACAGACAGCAGTGACAGCACAGACACCAGCGACACCACAGATGAAACGGTGGCCACCAGTGACAGCAGTGAGAGCACCATCTCACAGAGCACAGAAAGCAGCGAAAGCAGCGAAAGCAATGAAACCAGCGAGGACAGTGACAGCAGCAATGCCAGCAAAAGCGCAGAGGACAGTAATGCCAGCGACAGCGCTGAGCTGACACAAATGAAAGACTGTGTGAACGGGACTCAAAGCTGTGAAAGTGATGAGTATTTCTTCCAAGACATAGGAGATGACGCCCATTATTCAGTGGACAATTTAATGGTTCCAGATGATGATGAAAGGGAGTTGATTCTGAGGAGATGATGACATGCACTGTGGTTTTATATGCTTCCTTACTATGAACTATATCTTTAAACTACCAGCCTGAACACTTAAGTGACATACACCCATCGCTTCTGAATGTTGACTTTCTCATACTGTCATCTGCACCTGATTTATTTTGTGTTGTATTATTGCCATGATAATTTTGTAGCCAAAGCAATTATATTATTATTATTGATAAAATAAACAAATGTAACCACAATTTGGGATGATGACTGTTTACTATGAAAAATAACAGTCATGAAGTAAAAAGCCATAAAATGCTGCACTTGTGTGTTACTCAAAAAGCTGGATTGAGTATTTAATTGCAGGTTAACTTCACTGTTGTGCAAACATTTCCAGCAAATAGGAGAGATTGGGGTAAATGGAGCCATTTTTACTTCTGCTGTCCTCTAGGCAAGGGAAAGTGATACAGCTGTAAAACAAAAGCATCTACCTTCATTTCAAGATGTTTCCTGTCAGAAGAAATGTTAAAGATGTACCCAGGACAAAGACGTTGAAAATATGACCTCTTAAATGAAGTTGTCTTGAGGCTCAACTTGCCCCAGCTTCATGATAAGTTGATCCAAGTCAGTGAGTAAATTGAGCCGCCTGGGGGTAAATCAGCCAATTCACTTTTTCCAGTTTAAACCTGAGCACAACTTCAAATTATCCTGAAAGAAACTTTAGGTTGAGTTTAACAGGGTTGCATATTACAAGAAATAAAAACAAATCTGTAACTTGACTCAAATGTAAGGAATATTAACAAGGCTTTAGTTTTGATACTCTTTTAGGCCCACTTTCATTCTCAACAAATAATTACTCTACATTCAGAAAGGAAGCTAGTGGGATGACCAAGTGTCAGTATAAGACAATTTGGGATCGTAGTATGCTTGTTCTTTATAGGATGAGAACAGATGATGAAAAGAGTTTAAGTTTTACGTAAGGATGAACGTACAAAGTAATAGATTGAAGTCAAAGAGAAATAGCTGAGTTTTTAACCAAAAACTGGGAGTTGAAATTTGTCATGTTGAATCTTCTCATACAGATCCTCTCAGTGCAAATGATGCAGAAACATTTTTTTTCAGTCTTTTCTCTTTTGGTTTCATCCAAAACATTTGAAATCATTGTTCAAAAAGCTAACGACCACTGGTAAAGAATGAGTCTCAGAGTTTGACATTGTCCGATATACGCCAGTTGAACCACAGGTTCACTTTACAACCACCATTTTGGGGAAAATGACCTTGCTTGACAATTCAGGCCAACATTTAGTTAAATGGTTGACATAGTTTAATATGCTGGCAAATCATCAAAATATGTGATGTACTTTTTATAGCTCATTTAACAGTCATTTAAGCTGAAATAAAAAATAAATCAATAAAATTTACTCTGCATTCCTGCGAACATACTTACAACATTACCATGTACTTCTCCCAATCACAAGAGCAGCAAAATGTAGGGTTGTTGCAGAATTTATGGGCATACAACAAATAAAATGTGGAGGTCAAATAAAGCGAATTGTCCACATCGAAGCTCCGGTTTGACCAAGTCAAACAGAAATTACTGTGATGAACATAATGCAGAAATCATTTCATACATTGTTGAAAAACCGATTTTCTCAGCGACCGTACAACACGGCCGGTTAGCTCAGTTGGTTAGAGCGTGGTGCTAATAACGCCAAGGTCGCGGGTTCGATCCCCGTACGGGCCACTGTACTTTTTCCAATCCGGAATCATTATCAGGCAAAATACGCCCTTACTTACGTAGAAGATGTGGCAAGTATTCAATGAAACTGCTTTGTCCAATTACAAAGGCTCTTTAAATCGACACTCGTAATACTGCGCACTAGATGGCGACACAGGACTGATATTGTCCCACCTATATATACACTGTTTAAAACAAATATTCATTGGTAATGCTATGTATCAAACATTAACATTACCTTATACTTTACTCCAGACCCAAAGTCCATATGTGTAGACATATAGATACATCAAAACACACAAAAAATGCAAAAAGAAAAAAAAATAGATACAGACACAAAGTACCAGTGTTTCCAGTGACAAGATGAACGAGAATCTTGTCTCATTGTGAGCTGAGAAAGTGACATTTTCTCAAGCAATTAATTGACCCATGTATTTTTACATAGAAGCACAGTGTGAAATGTGGACACATTGTTCATAACTGAAGTGATAATCACCACTTGTTCTTGGCGATTTCAGAAATATTCTTAATGCATCATTATAAGCTACCTGCAACTTTCTCATTTTTGCTTTTATGTAGCTGCACCATAAATGAGCAGTGTAAAGCAATGATAGAGCAGTAAGCTTAATTTGCAAAAACAAGTCATAAAAGAGTACAGAAAACGTCTATGCAGGTACCTGTCAGCAGAGAAGGAAAGAAAACAATCACAGGCCACAACAACCAAAAGAGTACGAACTTTGAGAGCATTTATTAAAAACTATTCAACTTTGGAAAATATGACAACAACAATTACAAGGTGTCACATCTACATCATTCAGTTTCAAAAGAAAAAAATAATAAATAAAACAATTCCCTTGTGTCTTGGTGTGTCATAATGAGCTTATTTTTCCAACTGAATCAAACAAATTCAAAAGAGAAACTTCTAAACAAGAACATACTGTTTCTGGTATAGCATAACAACTTTAATATGACTAAAGGTCGAACAACAGTTTCTTGAAATGTTAAAGAAAGTAAAATGGGAAGCACTAAGCCCCAAACACAGGGATTCTTTGTCATACCCAATAACATTCGGGTGCATTGCCATTACACTGAGTTGTTTTAGCTGTGGAAGTGTGACTTCAGGTGGTCCTTCAGAGCAGGTACAGTGGGAAGCTCTTTATGACACACATGACATCGAAGAGGTAGTTTCAACAGCTCACTGGTGCCTTCTTTGACAGTGACTCTTCCATTTCTTTCCAGCATTTTAATAACATCTGCAGAATTGGAAAAAAAATATCAACAAACCACTATGAATTGCAGCAAGTGACACTGGACATTTTGCCCTTAACTGGGTCTTAATTACCTTGTGACTCGATGAAATAGTCAGTTGTGAACGAGTTCCAGTGTTTTTTATTCTTCAAACAAGGAGAGTCAAAGTCTTGGCTGATCACATGGAGGTGTACGTGACTGCAAAAGAGGACAATTCAGAAGATTTGGGGAATTATTTTTCAGAAAAAACTCCTTGAAAAAGGAAAGTAGTGCATTTTTGAGATGTATGCTTAAATAATCTCATGTCCAGAGGTCAGTTCTGGTTTGTCTTCCTTACACAAGGCTAGTATAGATGTTAAAATACAGAAAGCGATTTATATTCATCATTAAAAATGCAAGCCTTATGAGGTAATCTACCAAACAACAACTTTAAATACACAAA
This sequence comes from Thalassoma bifasciatum, assembly GCA_008086565.1. NCBI lineage: Eukaryota > Metazoa > Chordata > Actinopteri > Labriformes > Labridae > Thalassoma > Thalassoma bifasciatum. The sequence continues at coordinate 41,712 of RPOG01000327.1, forward strand.
CATCCTGGTCAATTAACTTACCATATTCTTCACAAAAAGAAATTATATGAATACAGATATAACCACTGGACCTCAATTGTCACTATTCACACTATGATCACGCACCTCATACTGGGGATAGCATGGTATCCTGTGCGGAAGCGCAAAGAGCTGACATGTGGACACTGCTGAACCATTTGGTCAGCAACTTTCTGCATGTGTGTCAACAGTTCAATGTGCTCCTCACGCAGCACCTTCAGGCTGGAAATGGACTGCCACGGTAGGACCAGCCAGTGGTAACGAGCTTTGGGGTATTTATCTTTGATTACCACTACTTTGTCATCCTTATACACCTGTTAAAAAGAGAGTTTGAATCAGTTATTCTCAGTCAGACTAAACCATGAAGTACTGCGGTCACACATGTAGCAGCAACAGCTGTAAATGTTTTTGAAAAGTCACCTGCATCTTTGGATCTTGCATTGATGCCTTCAGACCTTGACTCCAATGCCCAGAACTTTGCTGCTGCTACAAATATCAGGGACCAGTGTTTTTTAAAAGATAACATTTTACACCAATCACAAAATACAAACATGATGTACTGTCAATTATCATGCATCTCATCTCTTACACTGCTCTTTGTGACTTCATCATTATATGCTGGCACGGACTCCTTTTCTGTTTGTTTGACTGTTTTTGTACTTGGTGCTTCTCTGTTAGTTATTCTGTCCTCCGAAGGCTCTCTTGGTCTTTTGGCGCTGCTGTGTTCCCCAGTGAGATCCTCCTTGAATTGTACAGTGTACAGGTAGAGCTGATTGACAATATGAAGCTGCTGTCCAGGCTTCATTTTGATCTCATTGCCTTTACCAACAACCACTGAATCTACAGAGGTTGGGTTCAAGCCCAGCTGTGAAATAAGAAAGGTGTAGAGATTAAGAATTTAAGACTACTAGCAGTTTGGCCATGTATGTAGATATTTTTCTCTTAACAGATCAGATTTGAGATATTCAATATAATTATTGTTTCTCCTACCTGTTTAACTTTGACGTAGCCTTTGTTGCACTCTGCTTTCAATTCAACTGATTAAGAAGAAAAACATTTGGACAAGTTTGTTTCATAAATTATTTAGAGGATTTTTCACACTTAAATTCAAACAACATATTGCATTAAAAAAAACCTCACACCATTTTTGGCTTCCAGTAATAATTTTTAACAGGGATACCAATACATTAACTCCTAGTCCTTTTGTGGTTTCCTCTTTGGTGCTCTGATGATATTGTAAATCCACAGAGTGTGTCAGAACAGATGTGCCTCTACACTGTGTCCCAAATTAATATGCAAGTGATGTTTTCATGCCAATATGGAAGGTGGCTGTCCTGAAAGAAAATTGTGTTTTAGGGCCTTGTGCTTTAACACAACCTTTTTTGTTTGAATCTAAAAAGCTTTCTGATATCCTTCACCATAAAACATATGTATAAGTGTGCTACATATACAAGTCCTGTTTAACTTTGGATTTGGGTGAGAAAAGTGACCTGGCAACAAAGGAAAATAGTCAAATTCACAACATTCTGAGCCATGGGAACTACAAATAATATGATCAAGAAATTGCAGGTTCAGGGTGGTTTAAAGGTGAATTCTGAGGGATACTGCATTATTATGAAAACAAACTTCCATGGTGTAAAAGACAACCAAAGAAAGTGAAGGACAAGAGTGTTCATGCACTGTCACATATGTTATTCCCAGGACTTTTAGAGACAACCACCTTATGAACTCGCCTGTCTGCTCACCTGATGGTCAATAACAAAGAAGATTATTTACAGTGATACCAATCATTACATCTAATGCTGGGACAAGGTTAAATTGGCTCGACTTCTTATATTAGAGAAACACTGCATTTGAAATGTTTCATGGACGTTAAAACTGTTACTTTGTATTCAGGAAACAAGTTTTTGTTGAAGTTTGGAAGTAGGCCTATTTGTAGACAATATTACTTCTTTCAATCAACAAAATAACTTGAAAAGGTGCCTTATTGTTATTTTTCACATAGTATGATCCTATCCCTCACTTGCATAATAACTGTATATGTCTGCATTTTTTTAACAACAAAGCCCACAGTACTTTGAAAAGCAAATTTACCACATATTATGAGAAATATACTCTCTAATAAATTCATGATTTGGTCTTAAATGCTGTGTTGTAACTTGAAAAAATATCCACAACTCGCACACGTAGCACGCAGTGCATATTACCTTGATGCCTCGAACATTTTTTGTCTTTAATCGTCGTTTCTGGACCTCGACCCAGCACAACTGTCTGTAGATGTGGAAGTCTAATGGGTTCATGATTGCCCTCCTCGCTGATGAGCCAGCAAATAGGCATGTTATCATCTTAGAAGGCAGTTTTATCAAAGCTCTGCAATTTCTGCAGCACACGTTTGTTTGGGGGACTTGTCTCGTCGCATGTAAATAACGTCGTTAGAGTAGACTACGGAGTAGAATAGTTGTAGCGATGAGAAGTCCGAGTCTCATATAGAGAGTCGGGTTTTTTGGCTCGACTCCCTCAAAGTCGACTCTTTCGGCTCCCACGTGGAGCCACTGATTTTATTTGTATTACTTGAATTGATGTATTACCAAATTAGCAACATTATTCTTGTGAATAAGTATATGTATGAAGAGACCAAGAATGCAATAAATGTTTATCATTTATGTGACTTTATTTACATACTCAACATGAAGCAGTGCTTGGGGTGACCGTATTCTGAAAAACCTGAAAAGAGGACACCCTTGGAGATTCTCTAAAATTCCCCAAGATTTTCACCAACAAAGCATCTCAAAAACATACTAGTAGTAACATTTCTCACAACATGCTAAAATAAAAAAGGGAGGAAGCCCATTGCTCAAAAGTATGTTTTACTTGTGGAAAAACATAATACTGCCTTGAAACCTCAGTTCCCAACAAAAAGATACAGAAGGGTTTATTTTGGTGTTTTGTTTTGTTTTGTTTGGTTTAAATTTGGTAACCAAAAGAAAAGAAAAGAATTGACTGATTCTTGTTTTATTTAGACGAATGTAAAATGAAAATAGTGGCTCAAAATTTAAAAGAAATTACAATTTTACAAACGGCAAAACACTATTCCAAGTCCTGAGACAAATTTACAAATAACACAATTATGAAGGAAAGGGAATGTACTAAATGCTGAACACGACCTGAAAGTGATTACCTGAAAGGTTATTCAATTGGTGTTGACAGAAGGTGTTGAGTAAAGAGGGTGGCATGCGATACATGGAGTTTGCATGAATTTGGAAAAGTTTATGAGTGAATTATGTTTTGTCAGTTTTGTGGGTCGATGTGTTTGTGTATGGCCATGTGGCTCAACAGATAGACCCCTCTGGTAATCACTTCCAGGTAACGTTTGGCTTTTAGTACGTTCCCTTTCCGTCATAATTGTGTTAGTTGTAAATTTAGTTCAGGACTTTTAAAAGTGTTAAGCCATTTGTAAATTTGTCTCAATTCTCGTTACAGTGTTTGAGTATTATACATTTGTTTTGTCCTCTGTAAAAGTGTTTTGTCAATTCCATTTTTCTTTTTTTTAACTATCTTTTTTTTCATAAAATGTAAATTCATTTCAAGCTTGTAACTTTGTAATTTTGGTCTGCACTTCTCAGCCACCACAGTACAAAGAGGCGAAAAAAATGGGGAGCCGGATCCCGTGGTTTACTAGAAAGAGTCGTCCTTAAGATCCGTTACGTTCTCGACTGACCCATCACTGTAGAGCAGAGCGGAGACCAGTCGAGCAGAGGCGGGTGAGAAGGTTCTGGAAAAAAGCTCTGTGAGGTGAGGTACGGCCTGAAACTGTGAGGGTTCAAACCTCTGAATTCTTATATACGGCCGGAAACAACTAATCCGATTGTACATATTCAGTTAATACAAATGTCATATAAAGTCTGTTTCTGTTATCAACTGTAACAACGTACTTGTCGTGTTAGCATTACCTAGGCTACCACCGGTTTGCTTAGCAGCTGCGCTAACGTTAGCGAAGTACGTAGGATAGTTATGAAATCTACTGATTGCGGAAGAGTGCAGTAACAGGTTGTTCCCGATTTATAAACGTGAATAGGTACTTATGTCAACCAAGTTATACATATCGGATAGAAAAGCTTGTGTTTTAAGGCCTTTTGTAGGTCGGCATGTAGTTTTTGTTTCAGTGTCCAGATGTTTACATGTGGCACGAATATTAGGCTGATGTCTCTATGTAAACATGGTGATAGGTCAAATGATTTACCTTTGAGGGAATTCACCTGGAAGTGCATAGTATGAGATTTTGTCCCGTAATGATGCTGGATTATAACCATTTGTTAATAAAACATTTTTTATGGAGGAATAGAAACGTGTACATGCAGAGAAATCATACTCCATGTAAAAAATGAGACGACAAATTCTTTTAAAACACTTAAAAAATTGTGAGCAAATTATACTTATGAACAGTGAAATAAGTCAGCTATTTTAAAAACAACCACATGTGTATTACATAGGAATGACTCAGGTATATTTTCAGGAACCGTACATGTTTGGTTATTGTGTGATGCTTGGCTCAGCTGTGATATCCAAACACTAAAGGTGCTTTTATTTTTCCCTTATGTCAAAGTTCAACAAGTGAAGACAACCATGGTCAAGGAAACTGGCTTTTACGACACATTGGGTGTTAAACCTAATGCGACTCCTGATGAACTGAAAAGAGCCTACCGCAAGCTAGCTTTGAAGTATCACCCTGACAAAAACCCTACAGAAGGAGAAAAGGTGAAGGTTCATGGGTTTTTTTGTGCTGAGGGTGTTAAAGTTGGTCTTTATGAATATGTAACGCTTAAAACATGCATGCTCACTCAAGTATCACTTCAAGATTTTGATTTTATTGATGTGTTCCTGAGGACCACATTAAAGTTACATTATTACCAGATATTGAGTTTTACTTTTTGAGTCTCTTTATAAATTCTGTGTTATCTTTTCTCATCAGTTCAAGCAGATCTCACAGGCATACGAGGTGTTGTCAGATGCCAAAAAGAGGGAGCTTTATGATCATGGAGGTGAAAAGGCCATAAAGGAAGGAGGGACGGGTGGTGGTGGTGGAGGAAGCTTTGCATCACCCATGGACATCTTTGACCTGTTTTTTGGCGGAGGTAGCCGTATGCACAGAGAGCGAAAAGGTGAGGCAATGAGAATGGACTGATGTGCATTGACCGACCAATACATAAGGCCTGGTTTTTTTTTCTTGTTTTTTTTTTTTACTAGTATCAGCATTTGCCAAGAAGTAAGTGGGTTTGCGGATATATTTTTCCCCAGCATGAATCATAGACAGGCATCCATGGCAGCTCTGTGTTGCTAGGAGACACTACAGTCCACGTGTAGACCATGCCCTGCTTGTAGACTGCAGGGTGAAGCAACTGAGGTTTACTGAATATTAAACCTCTCCTTTCTATCTAGTGTTAGTATTAAATATAGTTCAATAAATGTTCCTTATTTTAAAGTTGGGAGCCATACTATTTGCTGTCATTGTATCATTGGTGTAAATTGAGGGAACAAAAGCAATATCAGCCCAAGAAAATGAGCAGCCTGTGTTGTTAAGTTGTGAGTTGTAAGTTGTAAGTTGATGGGAACAAAGTGGGTGTTGACATCAGGCCTAAAAATTCAATAAAGGTTGCAAATAGGGGTTAACAGTTAAAAAAATGGGTTGAAAGTTTTACTTCACAGTTTTGGCCAATTGGCTTCCATTTTCTTGTGAAGAACTTTTTCAGAGTGGACAATCCTCTTTTTGTTTTTATGAAAGTTTTCTGTATTTCCTCTGCAGTCTGTTCTGGAATAAATAATTAAATCCCATCCCAAACATAGAGCCTAGCAGAGCATAGATGTATATCACCTAACAATTTGATTGACTTGTACTGATTTGATATTTTTAAAACACTGCATTTTTAGTGTTCAGACACTAGTATATCCTTCAGTATTTATCAGTTTTTATCTTTTCTAAAATCGTCTCTCGTATCTTAAGGTATCCAACACCTGGAGTGTGAAATTGTTAAAATAGTATTCCAAAAACAGCATTACCTAAATCTGTGATTTTTCTCACTCCAGGAAAGAACATTGTGCATCAGATAACAGTGACGCTGGAAGATCTTTATAACGGAGCAACAAGAAAACTGGCTCTCCAGAAGAACACTATCTGTGAGAGATGTGAAGGTACGTCCATGGATCTTAGGCCTGCTATTTGCTCCTGTTCTGTGTTTGCCTTTGGACTTATTTAGTAATCCAAAAATGCTTTTCATTACATGCTGACCCAAGCAGGTCTTGAAAAGGTTCTTTGTCCAATAACAAAACACATCAGTGTTGTAAATGTAATCCAGTCTTTGCCCACCAGGTCAACAAAGTTCATGTAATAAACCAGACCCTGAAAAAAAGCCTTCATTTGTCTGCCTCAATGTGCTGATCATCAAATATTTTCTGCAGGTCGTGGGAGTCGGAAAGGAGCTGCACAGATGTGCATGACGTGTCATGGCACAGGCATGCAGGTGCGCATGCACCAGCTCGTACCTGGTATGGTCCAGCAGGTGTCCACGATGTGTTCCAGCTGTCAGGGTCAAGGACAGAGAATCAGTCACAAAGATCGGTGCAAAGCATGTGCAGGCCGAAAGATACTGAGGCAGAAGAAAATCCTGGAGGTTCACATTGACAAAGGTAAGGATCAGGGGTTTGTTTCTTTTTATCTTAAGTGTCATGAACATCAATCGGAAAAATAAGTTGTTAATGTATCATGTGTTTATCTGTGTGCCACAGGAATGAGAGATGGCCAAAAGATTGTTTTCCATGGAGAGGGAGACCAGGAACCAGGAATTGAGCCAGGTGACATAATCATCGTCTTGGACCAGCGAGAACATCCACAATTTACCAGGTATTTTTCACTCAGCTGTGTCTGAGTTTCTCTTTTTGTCAGTGCTTGCAGATGAAGTAAAGATTTAACTTCAACAGAAGTAGGGTGTGAATCTACAGCTTTGTCTGTGTATAGTATTTAAAAGTCGTAGCTCTTATTCTGGTCAGAAGAGGTCAGTAAAATCCAGATTATTGCTCAACGCTCCTATTTGACTGGACAACCCTTTTTAAATTGATGGAATTTGAACTTCACCAGTTGTTCACAAATCCACACACTCCCAGTCTAATTAATGCCTTTGTTTTCAGGAAAGGACAGGACCTGATCATGTCGATGGAGTTGCAGCTGGTTGAAGCTCTATGTGGATTCAAGAAGCCTGTTCAGACCCCAGACAACAGGACTCTTCTCATCACCTCACATCCAGGTAATCTTTGTGACAATATTTGCCCCATCAGATGCTGGTAAACAGCCCATTGTCACGTTTTTCAGTTGTTAGCAGTTGTTAACTTTTATTTCCAACCTTTATTGACAAATATTGAACATCGTACTTACTTTGTTTTTTTCTTTGCAGGGGAACTGATCAAGCCTGGAGACACAAAGTGTGTTTTAAATGAAGGAATGCCGATGCACCGCAGACCATTTGAGAAGGGTCGTCTTATTATTCATTTCTCGGTAAGACACCCTTCAAAATGCATTTGTTCTCACTGACTTGACCATCTCATTCAATAGTAAAAAGCCGTATTAGCCCTGTGACAAACCTTGTTTGCTCTCGCTGAGCCAATAAACAAAAATATCAAGTAAAAAGCATATAGTAATATCAGCCTATCAAAGGATTTGTACACTTTTTTGCTGTATTCCTATGTTTTTTCCAATCCTATTTTTGTTTCTTTCAGGTTGTGTTTCCACAGGCCAACTTCCTCCCTAAAGACAAGCTGAAGGAGCTTGAGAGCTACCTCCCAGAGAAGCTGGATGCCGAGCAGCCCGAAAGCATGGATGATGATCTCTACATCTACGCCGACCTCGAGGACTGTGACTTTGAGAACAGGAAGAGACACAACAATCAGTACTACTACATGGACGAGGATGACTATGCGAGTACGGGAGGCGTCCAGTGCCAGACGTCTTAAATGTGTGCAGAGCTCTCCTTATTCAGAACAGCCACAGCCTCATCTCTAGAGTTTAGCACCTTACTGAAAGTTTGTGCACTTTTTATTTAACAACTTTTCATAAAATCATAACTTGTTTAAGTCAGATCTGAACTGTGTCCCACCTCTTTATTTCTCTTAATTTTTAAACAGACTGGAAAATGAGACTTCATCTCATCTCTGGGACATTATTTATTTGTTTTTTTTGTTTTTCACTCACACTGTGATAAGAGATGAGGGCTGGTATCACAGAGACTTCAGATGAGAATAAATGGACTGCCTGCCTTTTATGCAGTTACATTAAAATATGCCAATATTAATACAAAAAATAATATTTTATACAGTGTTACAGAACCAGCTGTTGTTGTGAACCACTTGTTGACTTGTTCAATCTGTTTTGTGTGAAGGCTCAACCTTTGAGTTAGATGTTTGTGCTTGTTTACCCTTGAAAGGGCTATTTTGTAGACATTTCAAAACAATCTTGCAAATGTGACTTTGGGGTAAAAGTGACAGTGATTCAGGTGTGGCAGGAGGTTGGTTCAAGTCTATAAGAACTAGATTATTCAATTTTGTATTAGCTCAGTAAAGTTGAGGGCGTCTGCCTGTGAACTCTAATCAATAGACGGAGAAGATGCCACTGATGCTTTTGTTTTGAAAATCTTATGTGGAGTCAGGATATCCCATGTATGTATGTATGACCATTTAATCTGAGCCATGTATGTATGCAGTTACAGGTGGTGAAGGTATTAAGAAACAAAAGGTAGGAGATGAATGACTTTAGTGAAGAAAGTAGAGTCAGAGTTGACATGTTTTAACATGAGTCTATGTTTAACATGACCATATGACCCAGATTTGAGTGGTGTTGGTTTTAGTTATTGGGGTAATTTAGCAAACCTGCAACATTCAACAGGCCTGTAATGGCTGATGGCCAAAGTTTCATCTCTTCCTCTTTTAACGTTCCTGCTCAGTTTTCACAAAATGCAAGTGGCTTGTGTCAGGTTGAATGTTCTTGAGATTATCAGAGGTTGTCATTTCTAAATCAGAAAGGTTCAGTCATGAGTGGTTTCAGTGGTTTGTCTTCTAGTTGTAGTTTAAATCAAACTGAAAAGACAAATATGTCTATTAAGTGTATCTTAAGATGGATCAAATGCCAAATGTGTTGATTAGAAATTATTTGGGACTTGACATTGTCACACCTGATACTGTATTGAACACTCTGCCTGTTTGAAAGCCTTAATTCAAAGCATCTTAAGAACACAGGTTAATTTGTCATTACACAGTGAGTTTGGTTTTGCCTTGGATATTTTCAGATACAACTATGCTTAACAGAATGGACATTCCTTAATTTAAAAGAGCTCTTGAAGCAGATGCAAATGTATGGTTCTCTACTAAAATAAGTGTTGTCAAGTTCTTTATTTGACTGTATGTGTATAAGGACCAATCATGTGCTTCTTTCTGTTTTCTAATTAAATGCATTTTGATGGTATCTCTAAATTGTGATTTTGTATCATTGGCAATGATATTTCAACTTGAGGCTTCACTGAACTTAAGAAAGTGTAACCAACTCTATGCTTTTTTGCAGTTTAAAAGTTTTTAGTTTGTTCTGATGATGTTCAGCAAGGTAAAAGCTGAAAGTGACTTTGAGGATTGTATTTATTTATTTTGAAAGTGAAAGTAGATCAGATCTTTCTCACACTACTTTTCTTTGATATAGACAACTTTATCACTGTGCATGTGGCACTGTTGTTTGAAATGTGACAATAAGCAATTTTTGGTAGTTTGTGCCATAGTTTAGTAGCTGGCTACATTTAGTATTACTCACAGCCCTCTTCTCTTCTCACTGCTGAACTTTGTCAGCTGGTCGTGTTGTCACAGAGACTGTCAGAGAGCATTTAGAAATAACCTATTTTAGCGCTTATAACCTGACAACCCCACTTTTTTTTCTTTTCCAGGCTTCAATTCATTTCATTTGAGGCATGACCTATGACCTAATAGAGCCAGAAGAAAAGCTAAAATTGTAAACTCATTTGGCATCAATAAACGTAGAGCTTTTGGACTTAAAACTTCACTTGCTGAAACTGACAATCCAGCTTGATGAATGTTGAGTGTTCTCCATATGTAAGAAAAGTAAGAATCCCCCAGCAGGATACCACTAGATGCAGTGCAAATAATTTCTTAATAGAGATTCTTTTCAGTTGAAATATTTAACATGCAACCACAAAAAGCAGTTACTGTGCATATTTTATTTTATTATAACTTCAACAGTGCACATGTGTAGACACAAACAGCTGCCAGAGCTAAACAACAGATGCTCCCGCTGTGATCAGCTGGCACCTTTATTTCAAATGACTGTAGCCTCGGAGGAAACACGTCACCCAGCGCATATTTCCTTATTTCTTCTCTCTCAAGCCCTCAAATAAACAAGTTAATAAATAATAAGCACAAAACATAAATATTGATTATCAGCAGTTCTGTTTCCATTCTACTGATGCACAGGAAACAGATTACAGTCAGTGCAACAAAGTGACAATAATATGACTTTAAATACATTTTATACCAACAAGGAAGCTCAACGGAGGTTTGTCAGTACTCGTCATGCATATTATAAACAATACTCAAATCATTGTGGAGCCACGTTTGGATTGTGCTGAGGTAGCATGCAGGGAACACACAGGACAAAACAAGTCATTACATCGGAGTCATTGCTCATAGATTGTTACAAAAGTATTATTAAAAACCACAGCTGGCAAATCAAATACCTGATATTGTTTGTTTATGCCCAAACAAGAAGCATTTTTTGAGAATAATATTTTCACGACAGTTCACCATCATGCATTTTCATGTCTAATACAGACACAAGAGATGAAAATGGGGATTCAAACTGCACTGGTGAAGTGTGATCCATGAGGAAGTGTGTGTACAGTATGGAGGACCGAGACAGCACTGCTGAGGTTTAGGAAGCAAGGGAACAGTACAAACATGTATATGAACAAAACATTGTGCATGAATTAGTGACAATGTAAAAATAAAACAGGTATTAATCAATAAAGTAAAGTTTGGTTGTTAAATTCATTTGACTTAAAAATAGATAAATTGAAAACAAAAAAATCAAAAGGAAAATTTCCTGCTTTTCATCGTCAACGCTGCTTGCCATCTTCTCCATGTAGAAAAACCTTTTTTCTACAAATGGCTATTGCTTCACAGTTCATTTTTTAATGGCTTTAATGAAAAAAACACAAATCAAAAGCGGAGTTTAGAAGATTTTGAGGCCAGATTTGTCAGAGAGCTGCTGTAATGCTTTCAGTGACATCACAGGCTCTTCATCAGCAGATGTAGTCTGCCCATTGCCAAGGAATTGATGGATTTCTATGCTACTATTTCCAAGGTCAGTTTTGATTGGACTGATTAGACTTTGAGACAACATTTGCAAAAAGCCCAGTCTGTTCCAGGAAAACTACAAAGTTTGAACAGCATCATATCAGCAGTAAAAAAAAGCCTGTTTCACTGATGAAAATCACATGAAATAAAATGGCTTTTGTAGAAAGACAGCTCTCAGTGAGCATAAGCACGATCTACTGATGGCTTAATGCATTTTTATTTTGCATGTAACCATCTCTTTAGTGTATAACATGGAAGTGGAATATAACACAGAAATGAAGGTTGCTCCATAACCATGTGCACCCTGGGTCCTCCACGTCACGATGCAGGTGACACTTCAGGCTTTCCATAGCCTCAGGAGGCTGTCCTCACTGTATGTGGCGAGCATATTCTCATGTGGGTGGTGGGTGATGCCAATTACTTCTTTCTCATGAACCTGTGGGTGCAGAGGAACACGGATCAGCACACTTACACTGTTTCCAATCAGCCTTTTTGTGTTCTTGTTATCACCATGGAGATTCACTTTAAAGCAGCAGTCACAGAGAGTCAAGCAAGTAAGGATATAACTTTATAAAATGAAGCCTGCTCAGATTCTTAATAATATTTCACAAGAGCATACGTGTAATACACAGTGGGGCTTACTGTCAGCGTTTTCTGCAGCTTTCCTGTCTTGTAGCTGAAGCAGTACAGCACCAAGTCCTCCCCCACACAGTAAATCCATTCCCCGCGAGGTGACAGGGTGCAGCAAACAAAGTCAGCTCCCTCTTTTGTTTCTGAGGTGAAGGTCTTCACCGTCTGAGGAGGGAGAGAAGCATTCAGCACCTCTGCTCATACCTTAATGTGGGCATCACCATTTTGAATTATCACTAGACATGATTTAGGTCCATGATGTTGATGCTCCCCTAAAGATGAACCCAATCTCTGTGTGCTGACTAAAAATCTAGTTTGTCATGAAATGAGACTTCCATGTTCCCAGGGTACAGACCATCTTTTGTGACCATTTCATCATGTTTATGAGTGTGTAGCTAACAAAGTTGAGTCAAGCTTGATAAAAAATAACCCATGCTCACCTGACCATGCATGTTCATGATGACCACTGTGTTGGAGTGGTTACAGACCACAAACTGCTCAGAGTTTGTTGGATGAGGAATCACATTGTTGACAGGGACGTCTGAGTTTAGAGGTTTAAAAGTGTGGATGCAGTCACAGGACTTTGCATCCCAAATCTAAAACATACACAAAGAGTAAAGTCACTCAGCGTTGTTTCATCACAGCTCAGTGATATCACAGTAACACAGGCATGGATGACGTCACATAATGTGTTCACTGTACCTTCACTGTGCCATCAGATGATGCACTCAGGATGTGACATCCATCTTGGGTGAAGGCTGCATCATTTACAAACGATGTGTGACCGTTTAGTTCCTTCATTGTTTTGCCTGACCTCAGTTCATGGATTCTAAAAAATGACATTTCAAACATAGCAGATGTTCAGAAAATGCTACTCCAAATTTTAAAAAGGCAGCTCTGATTCATTCACAAATCTTGCTGTATTCGGCAAAAAAAAGGATTGTCCTCAAGTGCAGACAAAACGTGGCACTCCACGCTGGGTGTTGTGTAATTTCAGCTCTGGCACAGAGTGACTGAGAGCAGATTAGCTTAACCATGACAAACGACTGAAGCCCTGCGATTCACACCGTCTTTGCGAGGATGATTGAGCGTCTGTAAACAATTCGCTCTCCCCACTCTTGGATTTGAAAGAGGAGGAACACGTTGCAGCTTTGTGCCTGAGCACATGGTCTCCGAGTTACACCCACACAGCACATGTGCTTCCACCACGGTGGAGAGGCTCGGCCCACACCCCACTGCAGACAAATATAGATGTTCAACTCCTCAAGTCTGAAGGAGCTTTTTTTTTATTTTATTTGTGTGTGAACGTGTGTTTTGGTGTGTGAGAGAGAGAGAGAGAGAAGGAAAATCCATTCCCTGGCTTGTTTACATTCAGCTGCGCAACTCGTGTACAACATGTGATATTGGGCAGTGTTGCTGCAGTCTGTCTGCACCAAATCCAAGAGTTTTGAAAACCAATGGATCCAAATTAACGTATCATCCTGCAACTTTTGATACCTCTAATTCCTTATTTACCAGACGGTATACATTAGCTTTTTGTCGTTATTTTTTACATTCCTTTAGCACTCCACAAAACAGAAGTCATCAAATTTTTAAAGATAGCACCACAAGCAGACAAAGATCCCCAATCTCGGGGCTGTGGATTTTTCTGTATAGCAAATTTTGAGCAGTGGGGATCTGTGGTGATTTTTGGGCTTATCGAATGAGCTATAAAGTTGCATAAGATATATATGATTTAGCAACAAAATATCATGAATAAAACCCAATTTAGGAACAGGAACAGACAGTTCCTAAATTGGGAGACTCCTTCAAAAAAATCCACCTGTCTTTCACAGTCTACACCTCTACTCTTCACTCCAGTGTCCTTTGAGCGCTCTGTTGAGCCAACATTTGGCTAATCCAATGTGGGAAGAAAGAAAGCATTTTTCTGCCTTCCAGTTGAACTCGCAGTTGTTTATGCCTTTAAAACATTTGTGAATCATGTCTGAGGTCAGTGTGAGCTCTCGCGTCCTCCCACAGCAGACAAACAAAAGATTAGCTTGGCAGCAGAAACTGAAAAAGGATCCTGTCATGTTTTTTTTCTGTTTGTTTTTGTTTTGTTGTGTTTTTTGTTTGTATTGTTTACATGTATTTGTGAATTTAGGTGTCTCCTACCAAAAGTTTTATTTCTTAACATCACATTTGATTATAATTGTCCAAGTGTGAAACTGTCATCTGTATTTCACCCACTCATTCAGTGTCCTGACTGTCACCATTGCTGTTTAGTTAATGATAAAAGTTCTAACAACTTTTCATACACATTAGGCCCTTAATACATCATGTTTTCTTCATCATGTCTTGTAAGAGTTTTTAGAGTACTTATTATTGATATTGCCTAGCATCAGTGAGTCTGCGTTACATTGAGTAACAGCAGCTTAAGAAGTTGGCTGTTTACAGAACATGATGGAGTTACATCCCACCTGATGGTTGGGTGAAAGGAGGCGCTGAGGATCTGGTTGTTGTCCTTGGAGAAGCTCAAACATGTCACACCTTTGTTATGCGCGTGCATAAACCGACGAAGGCACAGGCCACTCTGGATCTTCCACACCTTTACAAAACATTTTCAGGGAACAGGATGCAATGAGACATGTAATTTATAAGAAATTGGTATTGTTCAGCTCTGGTAAAAACCCCTCAAATAAAAAGAGGATTTAAAAAATATATATTGTTAGATCTGACCTTTATTTTGCCGTTCTGAGCGCCAGTCGCCAGAAGATCTGCGTCGTGGCTGAAGCACATACACAACACAGCATCATCCATCATCATGAAGCTGTCTTGTGCCTGATACTTCAGATCCTAATCCAGAGAAAAAAAAACAGAATACAAGAAAGGAGAAAATGTCTTACAGATCCTGATTATGGTTTTTTAAAACTGTCTTGTGAAAGATGACAAGCAAATCAAAAAAGTTATTTTTGTCAAGAGAGCAGCATTGAAGCATTTGTAAAACAATAAATACTCATAACAAAAAAGTACCAGAGTAAGCCACTGAAAGCTGAAGACTATATGAGACAGCATGGCGTATTGAAGTTATGCATGATCTCATTTTTTAATGGGCTTAGACATGAAACACACTCACTTTGCTTATTGATCCAGTTGTATGGTTCCAAACCTCAATGAACCCATCCACTGATCCAGTGAATAGGTACCTGCCATCGGGAGAGAAACGTGCACACTCCACATGTGACCGCCGTCCAAACTACAGGAAAATACAAAACACACAGTAACATCTCTTTAATGGATTTAATATGTTACACAAAATACACTCACTGTTTCTTCATTTTTTTTCACACATATAAGCATGACAGAAGTTAACATCAGTGACAAAAGGGAAAGGTTTAAGGTTTCCCATCATGCTGCAGTATGAAACTATGTGGGCTGACTGCTCCTCTCATCACCTTGGGCAGAAAGGACAAGCAACTCATGCAGCTCCATCTGGATGCCAGTGATGAAAGCACAGCCAGAGACCGAGACAAGAGCCTTTGGGTGGGTGAAGCAATTAGTTGTGTGTGTGTGTGTGTGTGTGTGTGTGTGTGTGTGTGTGTGTGTGTGTGTGTGTGTGTGTGTGTGTGTGTGTGTGTGTGTGTGTGTGTGTGTGTGTGTGTGTGTGTGTGTGTATGTATCCTCCTTTACAGATGACTCATCGTCAACAAGAGAGAAGTCTTGTATACAGAGGATATGCTTGCAATTTTTGCCAGAGGTCTCACATTTACTGAACATCCTCCATTGTGGATTACGTAGTCAAGTGTAAGTAATACTAGAATACAGTGGAGTTTGTAATTAAGTCATGTGGATCCTGGGGTGATCTACCTTGATGTGTCTGTACAGCTGTGTTGGACAGCTCTCTTTCTCTTTCTTGCCGTACGAATCGATGGTGGAGTCGGGAGAGCTGTCTGGAGACTGCTGCAGTCTCAAAGTCTGTAAGGAACAGAGGCAACAGGAAACTTAATAAAGCTGCTGCTGTCAATGTCGACGGTGACATCAAAATAAAAAGTGCAAAGAAATGTCATCCAGGGGCAAAAAAAAAAAATTAGAATGACAAGATGATGTGCTTTTTCTCATTTCGTGCCATATGAAGAGCGGCTTAATAGCACGTGAAGGGGAGAGATAATGAGGAGTATAGTTAAAAGATTTCTAAATTGATTAACTGGCTTACCAGGGTGTATATTAGAGAGAATACTGAGGGAGTTATTGATCATATAATACTCACTCCGACTTGTTCCAGGAGGCCCATGAGACGAGAGGGAGGCACCACACTGACCTCCCCTACCAGAGCCTCGGCTATCGCCCTGCGCCGCTTTTCCTTGCTGCTCCCTTTAGGGTAGGCCTGCAGTGACAGAGAGAGGACTGTGTTTAACACACATGTAAAGGGAAAAGTCCCTTAGAAGAATCATTATTTATGTCCTCACCTCTCGAGGGTCAAAGTAGGAGCATGTGAGCAGGTTCTCCAGGTGTTGGTACCTTTCCTGCTGCGTCTGCTTCAACATGATCATGGGGTCAGTCTGTCTGAGAAGTGAGCGAGCTGCACCCACCTCCCTCATTTCAATCAACTCCATCACAACCTGGCAAAGAGATCAGCCCTCATTAGCTAATTAGGAACCAAGGCCAAGAAAAGTTTCGGTTGATGAATGTAAAGCTCACCTGCTCATAGAGATCAATCAGTATGTTGTCAGGTAACCTGAGTGACTCGATAGCCAGCAGGACTGAGTCCCAATGACCGCTCTTTATGTCTCCGATAAAGCTGTCAATACTTTCCACTGTGTTCAAAGAGACGGTGGTCTCTTCCTGCAGGGTGGACAGCGTTCTGTAGAGGTTGTTCTCCTTCAGGTACTGCATGATCAGACGGATCACACTAGATAGAGAGAAAGAGCAAGAGAAAGATTTATGTTTAACCACATGTCACTTCTTTGTCAAAGCTGTTCTGTAGTGTAAACTATGTTTTTTTCTAGTGTATCTTGTTTTCCCCTTCTGTCAGTCTCTGCAGAACTGACACGCAGCTTTATTCTCAGATGCTTTCACACATTTAGACACGGCTCTTCTGACTCAACTGTCAATAGAAAAATGTGTGAGCTGTTCCTGTCAAAACAAGACGTGAGCGGGACGCGTGCTGCATTTAGGGATCTCCCACTTCGGAGCCATCTGCTGGACATTTTCGCAGCTTTCTTTTCATCCTTTCCTCTCTGCTGCTGTTGTCACTTTATCAGCACCTCGCTACAGGGAGTTTCTGCTCGTTCACGTGGGGTTTTTCACACAGAAATTGTCTGGACTCTGGAAAAAACATTTGCCTCTAAGGATCTGAGACAGCATAAGGCAAACTGCCCCCTGGGTAGACTTTAATTTTTCAGAATGTGTTAAACTCTACGCACATCCTTCCCCATCTGCAGCACCCAATAGGAAGGACAGAGTAGAGTAGAGTGGGTGGAGAGGATATTAGTTCAACAGGCACATGTGGATGAAACGCACACAATGTACAGAGTCTGGACCCGCCTCTTTTTACGCATCATGTGCTATGATACCAGACTAAACGGCTGTAATTGAGACAAATTACGCAGACTCCCCTGGCAAGACAAGCAATGAATGCAGACTAAATCAAAGATTCATGAAATTAATAACAACATTTCGAATATTGGCGGAAAAAAAGTGCGTTTGACACTGGGTGGGAGGTGCCACGTCTGAAGAAAACAAGCAGCACATGGAGCACAAAGTGTACGCAGGCGAATAATAATAATAATAATAATAATAATAATAATAATAATAATAAAAAATAATAAAAACAATACGTCAGCGGTGAAGAACAAAAAAATCATGAATAGGTTTTTTTTAAAACGGTATATTGAATTGAAAAAAATTGTAAGATTTTTTTTTTTTATTTGTGAGGAGTAAAAAATTTGTAAAAATTGAAAGAAAGCAGATGAATTTCAAAAAAACATTATTATTATTAGTGTTATTAATAATTAAGATGTTAATATAATGGAGTGTCTAACCACTATGTGCGTAAATCAAAACTACATCCATGACAGATTCATGCATAAGTTAAGAAACTTGTCTCTCTCTGTAGTCACTCAGAGGGTCTTATTGTGATAAATACTATTTCATGATCACTTAACTATCCCCTTAAACTCCCTTAACAAAAAGAAAATCCTCCCTAAGAAAAGCATACTCACTCCGCAGGTTCCATTTCCACTGCCATGGTGATGATGTTGCCTCTTGCTGTTGCTGCAACGGACTAACGGCTCGGCGTCTCCGCTCCTGCTCTTGACTCGCCAAAGCCACGTGAAAGCAGCCTGTCTAGGACCACCCACTACACGTGCTTCGCTTGCGTCTTCTCAATTTCGGCGTCGGGCAGCAGTCCCAAACCCTGTGACTACTGCTGCCACACAAAAGTCTTGGAGCTGACGTCACTGACGCATGCCGATACATTGAAGAAGAAACATTTTGGTGGGCACGTTTTGAGCAGGAGGGACGCGGCTGCAGACACACACGACAGCCTCAGCAGCATCAGCACCACGGACAGATCCTCGTGGCTCAGAGCGTGCTCTTAACCGTGTGTTGTGCAGAAACTTAAACATCGCTGTGAATGTCCTCTGTAACGGAAAATCACCTCAGAGCTCATCAATATGCAGACACAGAGCTGGGTGCGTCTGTGCTTTGTTATTTTCCCGATTTAACCCCTGAGCACATGCTTATCACAGCACTCACCGTCTCTGTAATTGCATATTGCGGGTATAATTCTGCTGTAGTGGGCTGGTATAACCATTATTGCCACCAATAGCTTACATGAAATGGTTTTCTGAAAGTGCAGCAAATAGACCTGTTGGTAAACAAGAGCCTCTAACATCAGAACCACGAGTTTGTTGACAATGAATCTGATGAACACGCCTAAAACCATGGGTGACTTAATCGTGCAAAAACAAGGAAGAAGAATGTGCTGCATTGCAATTTTAAAGCAAGTGCAGCAGAAAGTTGCAAGTCCCCATCTAATATGACTTGCAGATAAAAACTTTACCAGAAAAACACGTAGGCCTTCAACAAGTGCGTATAGTGGCTATGAAAGCACATCAATAACAACATGTGACACTGAAAGAAAACTCCACTGTGGTGAAGATGCACGAAAGAAGCTCTGGTTTGATAAAGAACACCGTGTCCTAACACATGTGCACGTGTTGGCCTAATGTTTACCTGTGAGGTTGTTTGGTTACCTGCAGCTTTGTGTTCAAAGACTTCTTTCCACACAGACCAGACGGGGCTCAGCATCCTCACTCTCTTCTCTTGTCAATCATTTTTGTATGCAATGCACCTTAACCCTGCAAGCTGTCTCTGCTTTCAGCTATATGCACTTAATAGGAGACTTATTTTTTCATGCATCCATGTGAATCCAAGTTCAAACACGTGGAACAAGACAACAGGTTTCAGCATTGAGTGCATATGACTGAGGCGGTGCTTGCACATCGAGATCACTCATGGTTGGCCTTCCATGAATAGGCTTAACAACAGTGGTGTGCAATGCTGCAAAATTTTGTATGAACCGATACCAAGTAACTATAAGGGTAGTGTTGCCGATATCAATACATGTACTTTTTACATTGAAAGGAAGACTAACACTCAACCATAAATACTAATGTTTCTGTTCATGAATATTCTATTATATTCCAGCTTTAACTGCATAATTTTGATCAAACAGCCTGCACATACTGGTGGAATAACTATTACAGATAGAACATATAATTTTAAGTCTCATCACTCAAGTATTGCTCAATACTGATACCAAAGTTGGTACCGATGTATTAATATGGATAGGTCCACCCACCACAACTTAACAATACAGGTCCATACCCACTATTTTCGACCATAGACTTAACAACTCTGCCCTTATATTGTGATTTTTAGATGACTGGGATCGAAGCAGTACGCCATGTAACATCCGATTAAATTTTATATTCCCGAGTTTTTTTTTCTTAAGAACTATTTTTTAGTGTTTAGTATTCAGTTTTTTTTTTCTGTTTTTTTTTTCTTTTAAAAATACAATAGGCCTGAGTCGTACACTATGACCCGAAAGGAGAAATTGTCAATGTTTTCTATTTGTTTCCCTATTAACTGAAAAAGATGGGCCCGTGCCTATCACGCTAACAAAACACGAAGATATCGCGAGAACAAGCAAATTCCCTTTAAACAGCGTCCAGTGCGGGTGAGTGTTAGTTACATAGACTGGTTAGTTAACGGTCCTACCACGTGTTGTGAGCAACAGTTTTGGTTTTGAGTGACTTTTTATCCAGTGGGTGAAAGATTTACTTTGGTTTTAATCTTGTGGACCAGAATAAGATAAAGTCTTTTACATTCTAAACGTGTTAGTCCCTCTTTCAATACAGGCTTGGAAAATATGCCAATGAACAACAACCAGGTGAGAGCAATTAGGTAAATGTGACGTAATTCTCAACGACAAAACATTTTCTAAACTTTTTTGTGTAATTTCAGCACTGTGACGTTTCTTGACATCCATGTTCTTTTTAAAAAAAAAAAAATATTTTTATTTTTTTGACAAGTTTTCCGGCTTCATACCAATATCCCGCCCTGTAGCCTTAATGGACTCACCCTTTGTCATTTCCAGCCGAAGTTGCAGAGTGCAGCTTCCAGACTGGCAAAGTTGCCGCTGGTTCGTTTGGCTTGCAGCAGGATGTCCGTGTTGTACACTAACACTAAAAGCAGTCATCCTAACCTAAGGCCTGTGTGTGAGCTGCTGGAGAGCAGAGTGACAGCTGCCTGTGACAGAGTGACACCTGTCATGGTTAGACTGGAGCCACAGAGTGAGTAACCTGCACTGCTTTGAGTAACTTGTAGTATCAGGGTAAAAATATGATGTAAAGGCTGCCCTAAAATTTTCTCTAAGGTCAAAAAATAAATTATGTGGAAGTTATCTTCATTAAATAAGATGTCTTCCGTCAACCTTTGTCTTAGTTTGGTTGATTTGGGCTTGTTAGTTAATTTAACTTTTTTCAGCTAGTTTCAACTTAATGAAATTTTCAGTTATGTAAACCTTGTTACCTTAACTTCTTTGGGTAGTCACTGGAAGTACCTGATCTATTTTATCTCAATTTAACTCATAAATTTTCTTAACTGTGGAGTTCAAGTTTCACATCCTTCTCTGTTAAGTTACAATTCACAAAGGCATTCAGGAAATAACTTGAAAGTTGTAGCTTTACTAAACAGCATGGAGGGGATGAGATGATTTTCAAGTTGACATGCATTACTGCTTTATTCAAACATAGAATTTCAAGCTGAAATGTATTTTGTAGTTGACACAATACCAACTTGTTACTAAGTGTGACCACAATAACTTCAGTAATCTTGACAGAACATTGACATAGAATAATGTGCAAATCATATTCAACAGTGAACTCACATTGTGGACACTGCTAGGTTACAGTTTTTTCTCCCTTGTATTAATTCCCTGGATGTGAACCCTGTATGAAGACAATTTATGGTATCAACTTTGAATCTGTACTTGAAGACATTTGCTATCAAAACTTGGTAACAGCCACAGCATATGTAGTCAATCATTCTTCATTTGTCCAATGTTCTCTAAAGTTATTTATGAAATATTTAACACAAAGTTTAATTCAATAAGTTCATTTAATTATGTCAAATGGCTTAATAATGTTGAATGGGCTACACTATCAGCATACAAAGTAAAGTTGCAGTTACAGCTGAAGTGCTAACTGGTTGAAAACTCTCGTAATACATAAAATACATGGCGAAGTCCTCTGCTCCACAAAGATTGTTGATAGATTTTTCATTTCCATAGTTTCAATTGTGAATGATGTCGCATGTAAGAGTCTTGATTGGCTGGAGGCTACGTTCCCTGTGCTTCATGCGCCCACAGACCAGGTGAACCCCTCTTCTTCTTCTTCTTCTTCTCCTTAAATCTTAATGAGCTTCATAAGTGGCACAGACCTTCACAGACAGGATGAGAAACATCAATCTCCTTTCCTTGTATTTTTCTGTTTTATAGGTTGTTGCTGTTGCCAGAAACAAGATGAATGAGATTCAGGATGTGTTGAGCATTGCAGCTAATGGGACCGTGGAAACAATCACATGGATAATGGGGAGGATACAGCAGGTGGATGAGCAAACCAACCAGACGCTCATGAAGAGAGCTGTCACTGTTGCTGGTGTTGGACTGGACTCAGCTCTGATCGTGTCAGAAACCCTGATGGATCGCATGCTTCCCCCCTCTGAGGAAGAGAAAGGTATATTTCTGAATGTAGAGTGAAAGTTTGAGCTGCTTTTGTCTGAAACTCAAAGTGTCTTTCGCAGAAGCAGAGGCTCAGCTGTTGGAGGGTTTTGAAGAGACCACACTTAGAAGTTATCATGCCCGACTTCTTTCACTCGGTGCCAGGCTGTGCAGGAGGACCTATCATCTGGTTGGCTCCAAGATTCAATCTGTTCAGGTGTGCTGTGAGTTTTTGACACATCAGACAATGCATTTTATTGGTCTCCTGGGGTGAGAGGATTTTGGTAAGAAGTTTTCCCTCCATGCTCTGTTAAACCTTATATCAGTTGCATCAAAACAAGATATGACAACAAGTTGAACAGAGTTTATTTTGGACCTCAAACTGAATGTTTAAGCTTGAGAAAAACTTGAGAATTTGCACTAATTGTACTGGCAATATCCACCTAGACAGGAAGGCATTCCAATAAAGACTGAACAGCTTTAAAAGTCCCACAACTAACTGTTGGACACCAGATTTGCTTTCCTTCTTTGTTTGTGTTTCAGAAGCATTCAATTTATTTCTGGAGATTAAGTTGTGAAGAGTCTTTCACCAGTCTGCAAGTGCCTGACTTTTATGATAAGACTATTCTTATTTCATTAATTTGGTGCTTTCAATGCTTGAGTAAAAAGGCTCTACAGGAGAGAAATGGAAGCCTTTTACTTCAGTACCTGCTGGAACCCAAAAAGCTGTTTCTGGATAATAGTCGATAAAGAATATTGCCAGGTTAAAATTGTGACAGGAGTAGAAGAGTATTACGAGGCACTGGCACCATTTGGAATATGTATTTGTGGTTAGATTTTTGTTATTTTGTGCTCGTGATGATACATACCCTCCTCCGTATTTGTTTTCATTGGCATACTATGACTATCTGTTTGTATGCAGCTCCTGGATAGAAAGGTGTCTTTTATACTCCTATTCAGCTAAATCTGTTTTAAGTCACTCAATTTGCTGGTTGTTTAACAGCTAAAAGTGCATTTATCAATGAAATATAAACTCAGTATTCTGTCCTTCACTTAACAGCTGATGGAGAGCTTGTCCAGGTCTTCATCCCTGGTTCCAGACCTTCAGACCGGCTGGCTGACCTTGTCCTCGAGCGTCCAGGAGCTGCCTCAGTATCTGCAATACCAGCTTGTATCTGTTCTCGTCTTTATGGCACAGATGTACAACTTGAGCTGTCCACAATCCAAACAACCAAGGTCCAGTCAGTACAGGGCTCAGCTCAATGCTGATGAGACCTCCACTCACAAGGATGTGGTTCAGGTTCACTCTAGAGCTCCACCCACCAACAGAGTAAAACAACTATCCAGAAGGTCTCTGTTTGAAAACGGTTGCACTGTTAAAGGATGTGTTCGTTGATCTTAAGTGCTTTACTTGTTGAAATACGTGTTGATGAGCTGAAACTGTTGACATATGAACTACAAGCTCTGATCATTGACCTAAAATAAATAAAATAATTATTTCAGATTCATTAACTCTGAATGTTGTATTTTTTAAAGTTAGTTAACTATCAAAGGGGATAATCCCTGGTTCAAGATGTATCAGGGATTAATATTGATCTTAGAATTAGAAACAAAAAATATTTAGGTGCATCCTGTTGGAAAAATTGTATCTACATGTTATCATTATATTCCCAAAAGCTCATTATGCTCAAGTTCACAGAAAACTCATCATATTCCCAGAGACACAATATGCCTACAGACTCAGAATTTATGAGTTTGCAAAAATGTTTCGAATCTTTGTTTTTAGCGAGTTTTTCACTTTCTCCTTGAACATTTGAATGTAAATCCTAGTGAATTTCTGTCAGGGGGAACTAAGGCCAAAATGGATGACCAGGTGACCAATTATGCAGATTAACGGGGAACCTGGAAATGCTTTTAACACATTGTTACACACACTTCAACATGATTGTTGCTTTGTGGGATGCACCTACACATGAATGACACATGAGCATTGGGCAGACACCAAGTTAAAATAAGAGGAAGTTGCCTCTGTTGTGAACTGTTCACTCCTCCAAATAAAACTCATTAAGACTCCTCTGCTCTCTGTGATCATTCTGCTGCTGCCTGTGAGTCAGGACACAAAGAATTTTCTTGACACATCCCAAAGCAGAGGACAAACCTTTTCCTCAGGAGAAGCTATGTATAGATATACAGTAATCCTTGAAGCTACCTAAGCTTTTATCTGAATTTGAAGCCTTATTGCATGACTTCAGTGTCTGTGGTAGAAAACTTTGCACTATTCCTTTCCAGGTCCCATACCTTCCATTGTTGCTTCCCAGTATCTTTCTAAATCATGACAATCAAACTATATATATATATATATATATTTTTTTTTTTTTTAAATCTTTCAATAAAAGATTGGCCTTATGTGTGTGGTGCTTAGTTTTAATTGCAATTATTTTGACAAAGATCAACGAGTGACAACTGACAGCATCCATTTGGCAGATTTTGGAAGAGTTGAGCCACCTGTGACTTATTGACACTTAAAACAATTAAAAGGAAAAAAAGGCACATAACACCAAGAATGTTTTTCAGCAAAACATGTATTTATTGAAACTTTTGATTTCACTTTTGGCTGGACTCTGACTTGGATGTGGATGCCCTCAGAGAAGAAAGGCGGCGCCTCTTGGCGATCTGTTCCTGGCGCTTCTCCTTGGCCTCCTGTTAAAATGAGAAAAGAGTGTCAGGATAATTTTTCAACTTTACAGAAAAGCAGACACATTCTTGCACACTCTAAGTGAGATTTAACCAGTTCTTCTGATCATCTACGAGTTGACAGCTTTTCGCATATGTTACCCATAAGACAAGTTGCATCTTGCGTTTAAGCACTGCAGCATCTCAAATAATTATGTGCGCCAACAATGTGAAAAAAATGTCTACAAGACATAGAAAATGCAGATCTGGTTGCATGCATATTGAATGGTCTTTCACAGCAAATGACCTGCAAGTATGGGATATGTGTCAAATATCTGCATCTTGATCTCCATCCTTTTCATCGATGTTAATAACATATTCAGACACACTACAGCTCCCTGACCTGGGAATACAAAGTATGGGCGACATTTGTACCAACATACATTTGGTGCATTAGCTTGGAGTCTGCTTACAAGCTTAAAAGGGTGCAATAAACAGCAAATTAGTTCCTTAAAATCATTCCTAGGTTATTTAAAGTCTTCACTACAGATTTTTCAAATTGACAAACCAACAAGTCCAGATAAATCCAGGACATTCAATTGCCTGACTGACAAACTCGCTTAAAGAAATAACTCAATTTAGTGGTGCACAACGCCAACTATTTCAAGCTATCTTTTTGACTGCACAATCAAACACCATTTACAGCCAGGAAATTAAGTCATCATCTCAGGGGTTGTTTTTCACAATTTTGGAAGAATTTAAGAATTTCCCGCATTTGATCTAACCTTCAAGCTCTGTTCCCTTGCCCTACAACTTTTACAATCTTGCTCCAAGGAGCTCAGATTTTGGTAGCTATGCTAAAAGGAACAGCAAACTTAAACTTTACCTTCATCCTCTTGGCGAGCAGCTTAGCATACTCAGAGGCCTCCTCCTTGTTCTTCTGGGTACGGTGTCTCTTGAGGGCAATGCGGCGGCGCTTGTGCTGCAGCACGCGGGGCGTCACCAGTCTTTGGATCCTGGGAGCCTTAGTTCTGGGCTTCTTGCCTGCATAGGAGGGAGGAACAGTGTTAATGTTGGAATTGAAATAAGAAATGCCAAGTTCAGTGAGAGGACGGCGTGATAGTGCACAGGGTTCATTTTCATCATCTTAGGAAGTAGTAACTTTTATCATCTGCTGCTTCAAATTTAGACAGTGAAAGTGACGGGTCTTGTTTCACAGTATCACAATTGAAGGTGACTTGTGAACCACTCATGAAGTCGCGAGGGAAACTTATTATTCTGACCGTGACTACCCTACATTAAATGAGACAAAATGTGTTCGGAACTCGTTGTCCTCTCGAAAATTCGTCTCTATAGTCTTTACACTGAACATAACTTACTTTTTTTAATAACTGTCAACGTGTCACCAATGATGTCCCCATGTCTCACTTCCCACCCTCAGAAGGTATAAAACGTGCTTCAAACAATCCAGTGTCCCACACACATCACTCATGGCCACCCACATTTTGTTAATGGCAGCCAAAGAATACTTGACAATACATATACGCTTTCATATTCATTGTTTATGTGACTAGCAGCCTATGGTCTTAACTGACATTTATTTAGAGAAAATCTCACTTGTGCTGCCTTTTTAAATGGACTGACATTCAAAGCAAGAGAACATCACTTTAGTGCAGTTTAACATTATCTCTTGTTTTGTAAGAGTGCAGGTGTCTGACAGGACCATGGTTAGGTCTAATATTTCCAGACCTTCAGCATATACAATGTCATGCATTTGAAGGTTAATACCTAAAAAGTGGCAGTAAAAGTATTCTCTTCTCATTGATTCAGATTTCATCCAACATTCTGGGAGAGCAACGCAGTTTCAACCATCCACTGAACCCGGAACTGGTCGTATCTGGTAGCAGCTCTTCAGTTTCTCTGGCAACACACTGTCCCCCCTTAATGACTATTGATCAACCAGAAAGGGTCTACTGGTGTGCCCAATTTCATGACAGCTAACACATACAAACTAAGTCCAATAGGGCTCTGAACAGGATGTAACAGATCAGACACAAATAAGCGGAACCACGAACCAGAGCCGTGCTTAACTTGTGTCCCAGGGGACACAGTTAAAGAGGCTTGGATACATGTAACTAACCTGTTATTACATTCTACAGCTCCACAGTTTCGTTTGGCAGATGCTTTTGTCCAAAGTGATGTATGACACAAATATCTTTTTTACTTAAAACAGATTAAGTTAGGAGGGAGAAATATTAATTCAATTTTCAGGGATGAATGGATCTTTTCGTGTTTGATTTTATTTCGCAGTAACTGACTTTAATTAAATGACAAATGCATGATGATAACTTCCTGCAGGAATTACAATTTTCCACACACAGGAGGATTGAACTCAATTCTCTTAAATTTCACAGTAGTATGACAAATGTTTATTAATGAATCTAATACACCTCTATGTCTCATCCAAATGTCTGAGATGCAGTTATTCTGACCATGAATGACCTGATTCTAGCCCGTTATTGTGTCTCTTCACAATAATTATTTATGACAATGCCAGGTTTTACATCACTTATCTTTACTTCATTGATGTGTTTTTGTTTTATCTGTCTGTTAATCAGAGCTCTTCAGTACAACATTTGAGACCAAGTCGGGAAGATACTTCACATTACAGAAAAATTAAATAAGCACACCAATAAAGTAGATGGACAACACCTGACAATTAACCCATCTGTGTGTCAAACAGAATATTTCAATTGTGCTCTTCTTGTGGTTTTGTTACACTATCAGTCTGTCAGCGATCCTACAACGGGGTTGAATGTTCATCCAGAGGTCAGTGTTACTCATCAGTGTCCACTTTGGAAGTTTGCATCATGTAATCACAGCTAAAAACGGCCAAATTAAAAAGCCTCCACCTTGGGGGAAAAAAGTTTAATATATGTCGGGTATGTGCAAGCTGTTTCCTTACCTTCTTTATTCAGGGGTCTCCTCACAACATACTGCCTAACATCATCCTCTTTAGCCAGGTTGAAGAGCTTGCGGATCTTGCTGGCTCTCTTGGGACCCAGGCGGCGAGGGACTGTGCTGTCGGTCAGCCCAGGGATGTCCTTCTCGCCTAAAGAAAGGCGGATCAAGAAAACAAAAAGGAAACATTCATGAACATATTCAGCGGTTTACAGTTTATGAACTTCAGACACATCAGACAGAACAAATCAAGTACTTTCACTTAAAGGACAAGGGTCTTCAAGTCTAAAGAAGAGGTGTAGACAAATACCATCAGCACCTTGTGAAATCCGACTACATCTCATAATTTTTTTTTTGCATCATTCTTATTGATGAAACAATGGGAGAGCAATGCAGTTCAACCAGTCACTGAGCTAGATCAGGTCGCATCTGGTGAGCAGCTCCGCAGTTTCTCTGGCAACACACTGTCCCCCCTTCATGACTACAGACCATAGACTGTATAAAACATGGACGTAGTCTCCGTGACGTCACCCGTCTGTTACTGCAGCTCTGTTTTGAGGCTAAACGGCGGGCGCGGCCATATTGGAAATGGGACGAGTGACGAGTGCCCAAACTCACAGCTATTGGGCACCCGTCAGTCACGTGATCTGTGCTGTGGCTCTGATTGGGTAGCTCTTAGTCCTAATATCTTCCAAACGGCTGAGTTAGAAAAAAATTCACCCCCCTCACAGTGGGAGCCGTTAGCAAAATTAGCGATCCAGACGGGAGACAGAGTTTGTNCCAAGTTCAGTGAGAGGACGGCGTGATAGTGCACAGGGTTCATTTTCATCATCTTAGGAAGTAGTAACTTTTATCATCTGCTGCTTCAAATTTTCTGTCACTTTCACTGCCCAGAACAAAGTGTCATAGTGTTAACTTCCACTGAACACTTGGTGAGTACTTCAGCGCTCCCTTTGAATAATAAGACTGGCACTGATGGGATGTAATTTACTCTGTTTTACACAAGCCTTGAGCAACAGGAGAGCTTTTAAGCAGAGATATCAGAAATGTGACTTGTATTGAATGAAAAAAATATAACTGTCAACGTGTCACCAATGATGTCCCCATGTCTCACTTCCCACCCTCAGAAGGTATAAAACGTGCTTCAAACAATCCAGTGTCCCACACACATCACTCATGGCCACCCACATTTTGTTAATGGCAGCCAAAGAATACTTGACAATACATATACGCTTTCATATTCATTGTTTATGTGACTAGCAGCCTATGGTCTTAACTGCCATTTATTTAGAGAAAATCTCACTTGTGCTGCCTTTTTAAATGGACTGACATTCAAAGCAAGAGAACATCACTTTAGTGCAGTTTAACATTATCTCTTGTTTTGTAAGAGTGCAGGTGTCTGACAGGACCATGGTTAGGTCTCATATTTCCAGACCTTCAGCATATACAATGTCATGCATTTGAAGGTTAATACCTAAAACGTGGCGGTAAAAGTATTCTCTTCTCATTGATTCAGATTTCATCCAACATTCTGGGAGAGCAACGCAGTTTCAACCATCCACTGAACCCGGAACTGGTCGTATCTGGTAGCAGCTCTTCAGTTTCTCTGGCAACACACTGTCCCCCCTTAATGACTATTGATCAATCAGAAAGGGTCTACTGGTGTGCCCAATTTCATGACAGCTAACACAAACTAAGTCCAATAGGGCTCTGAACAGGATGTAACAGATCAGACACAAATAAGCGGAACCACGAACCAGAGCCGTGCTTAACTTGTGTCCCAGGGGACACAGTTAAAGAGGCTTGGATACATGTAACTAACCTGTTGTTACATTCTACAACTCCACAGTTTCGTTTGGCAGATGCTTTTGTCCAAAGTGATGTATGACACAAATATCTTTTTTACTTAAAACAGATTAAGTTAGGAGGGAGAAACATTAATTCAATTTTCAGGGATGAATGGATCTTTTAGTGTTTGATTTTATTTCGCAGTAACTGACTTTAATTAAATGACAAATGTATGATGATAACTTCCTGCAGGAATTACAATTTTCCACACACAGGAGGATTGAACTCAATTCTCTTAAATTTCACAGTAGTATGACAAATGTTTATTAGTGAATCTAATACACCTCTATGTCTCATCCAAATGTCTGAGATGCAGTTATTCTGACCATGAATGACCTGATTCTAGCCCGTTATTGTGTCTCTTCACAATAATTATTTATGACAATGCCAGGTTTTACATCACTTATCTTTACTTCATTGATGTGTTTTTGTTTTATCTGTCTGTTAATCAGAGCTCTTCAGTACAACATTTGAGACCAAGTCAGGAAGATACTTCACATTACAGAAAAATTACATAAGCACACCAATAAAGTAGATGGACAACACCTGACAATTAACCCATCTGTGTGTCAAACACAGAATATTTCAATTGTGCTCTTCTTGTGGTTTTGTTACACTATCTGTCTGTCAGCGATCCTACAACGGGGTTGAATGTTCATCCAGAGGTCAGTGTTACTCATCAGTGTCCACTTTGGAAGTTTGCATCATGTAATCACAGCTAAAAACGGCCAAATTAAAAAGCCTCCACCTTGGGGGAAAAAAGTTTAATATATGTCGGGTATGTGCAAGCTGTTTCCTTACCTTCTTTATTCAGGGGTCTCCTCACAACATACTGCCTAACATCATCCTCTTTAGCCAGGTTGAAGAGCTTGCGGATCTTGCTGGCTCTCTTGGGACCCAGGCGGCGAGGGACGGTGCTGTCGGTCAGCCCAGGGATGTCCTTCTCGCCTAAAGAAAGGCGGATCAAGAAAACAAAAAGGAAACTTTGATGAACATATTCAGCGGTTTACAGTTTATGAACTTCAGACAGATCAGACAGAACAAATCAAGTACTTTCACTTAAAGGACAAGGGTCTTCAAGTCTAAAGAAGAGGTGTAGACAAATACCATCAGCACCTTGTGAAATCCGACTACATCTCATAATTTTTTTTTGCATCATTCTTATTGATGAAACAATGGGAGAGCAATGCAGTTCAACCAGTCACTGAGCTAGATCAGGTCGCATCTGGTGAGCAGCTCCGCAGTTTCTCTGGCAACACACTGTCCCCCCTTCATGACTACAGACCAACCAAAAAGGGTCTACTGGTGTGCCATAATCAACATTTACAAATGGCCTTCACACGCACACACATTACCTTTCTTGACAATGACCAAGTTCAGCACGCTGAGATTGGCATCAACAATGCAGCCACGGACAGACTTGCGCTTGCGCTCGCCAGTCCTGCGGGGACGGTAGCAGGAGTGACCTTTGCTGAGCAGCAGACGCACACGGCCGTGGGTCAGAACACCCTGCTTCATTGGGAAGCCCTGTTTGTCGTTGCCTCCACTGATGCGCACCACATAGCCCTATGGCAGGAGAGGGAACAAATGGTTACATCATTTCATTTCAATTCACGGCACCTATTGAGTAACTTCTCAGAGGTATGAATTAATCAGAATCCTGGGGGGTTAAACACTTTCCTATGGAAATGTACGTTAGAATTTTTCATCTAGATGTTTCAGCAATACATCAGTTTCAGAAACTGCTGTCAAGGAGGCTTTGGGCAAGAGGATCAACCTAAAACTGATTTTAAAAAAATGACCCAACAAGCATCTCCAAAGTCTTCTGCAAACTAGTATAAATAATCTACTCCCCAGGCCTGTAGGGATGCATACCTTTCAGATTTGAACTGATGGGGTACCGATGCCCGGTATCCAGGAATCAGTACCAGTGCTCAACAATACCAATTTTCAGTACTTTTGAATGTGAATTATGTGTCTATGACTTAAATTCTTCTAATCACATAATACATCTCAAGATATTTCAATTTTAGCTAAATCTCAATACATTACTGTTCAAAACAACATTCAGCTGTGCTGTAACATCATAGTTGCTTCATAGATTTCTTAAAATCATGACGACCCTTAACTCTTAACTGAAGTTAACTACAGTTTAATGACTTCACTACACAGCGTTTAATCTCAACAATGCAAAAATTAAAACCCAGCTCTTCCTACTCCTTGCCCATGTCAGGCATGTAAAATTGCCCAATCTTCAGCTCCCACATAGTCACATGGATGCATTGAGGTATCAAACCATGGTACAGTTTGATTTAACTTGAATCGGTAGTTGTCCTGGTACCCATACCTATAGATGTAATGATTGCGTTTGAGTTTTTCATCTTCAAAATTGATGGTAAGCCTTGTAAATAAGAGGTGATACTGAATAAACTGGGAGAGCAACGCAGTTTCAACCATCCACCGACCCCGGAACTGGTCGTATCTGGTAGCAGCTCTTCAGTTTCT
The DNA here is from genome assembly GCA_008086565.1 of Thalassoma bifasciatum. Lineage (NCBI taxonomy): Eukaryota > Metazoa > Chordata > Actinopteri > Labriformes > Labridae > Thalassoma > Thalassoma bifasciatum. Next base: position 74,005 of record RPOG01000327.1, read on the forward strand.
TTGGCAACACACTGTCCCCCCTTAATGACTATTGAGCAATCAGAAAGGGTCTACTGGTGTGCCTATTGGAAGACAGCTGACGCATATAGCCACAACTCACTACTGTGTTTTGAATAATGTGCATGAGATCAGACATAAACATTACCTTCCACTCATCTCCCAGAGGGTCAGCAGCCACCTCAGTGGCCATACGCTTCTCATAAAACGTGCGCAGCTTACGTTCATCATCGACTTCAATCAGCTTCTGGCAGCCAGTAGCGGGGAATGAGATGTTCAGCTGAAAAAAAATGAAGAGGTAAGTTTGAGAAAGTGAACCCAGTTATGAGGTGAACATGCATGTCAGATTAGCGCGAATACTCATGCAGGTACAGTGGGAGCAGCACTTCATTTTAGACAGACAAGGCATGATATAATATAAAATTACTGAAATACCTAGATAACACGAATAAAAATGACGAATATGAGCATTTCTTTAAAGTTAATGTGATTCTCCTCATGCTCATCAGCCTCTTTACCGGTGGAGTTAGCCAAGCGTTAGCCCCTCACTCATTTCATGATGACCAGTCTCCTAACTCAATGAATAGATCCGTCAACTTTTGTTCAATGAAAATCGAGCTGAAAGCAGAAGTTGTAAAGCTTCTTGTGCGAAGTAACCGACACTTGATCTCTGTGCACATTTCCCTCAGAGTGCGGCCATGTTTCTTCTGCTAACAGACTCCTCGGCTCTGACTTTCTACTAAAATCACATCTCATCCTCGGTGTCACGGCTGTAGTTCTTATATTTCAATGGTTCGCTTTAAAGCTCAAAACCATAGTAATTATCGTACATGAATATTTCAGACAAAAGAGCTTCGCAGTAAGTTAAATAGTAAGGAAAACTTTGTACCTTCATTTTGCTAAACCGGCCTGACGACGGTCCGCCACGGAAAAGAGGCCGGATATCCGCTCAGTGATCCCACATAGGCCCCACATGGTATCGCGAGAACTTATCGCCTAACGCCCCGCTCTCGGGTACATCAACGCCACCTGCNGTCACGTGATCTGTGCTGTGGCTCTGATTGGGTAGCTCTTAGTCCTAATATCTTCCAAACGGCTGAGTTAGAAAAAAATTCACCCCCCTCACAGTGGGAGCCGTTAGCAAAATTAGCGATCCAGACGGGAGACAGAGTTTGTACCAGGCTTTAAATACGCCGATTTCGGCTCTGAAAATGGCCTTTTTCCCGTCTGCTAACACAGTACTTCCGGTGCTTCTGGAGCCAGCCTCAAGCGGTCACTGGAGGAACAGCAGCTTTTTAGCACTTCCGTGTTGTCTCATTTTTTCAGACCGGAGGTTGCCGCTCGCTACAGACCAACCAAAAAGGGTCTACTGGTGTGCCATAATCAACATTTACAAATGGCCTTCACACGCACACACATTACCTTTCTTGACAATGACCAAGTTCAGCACGCTGAGATTGGCATCAACAATGCAGCCACGGACAGACTTGCGCTTGCGCTCGCCAGTCCTGCGGGGACGGTAGCAGGAGTGACCTTTGCTGAGCAGCAGACGCACACGGCCGTGGGTCAGAACACCCTGCTTCATTGGGAAGCCCTGTTTGTCGTTGCCTCCACTGATGCGCACCACATAGCCCTATGGCAGGAGAGGGAACAAATGGTTACATCATTTCATTTCAATTCACGGCACCTATTGAGTAACTTCTCAGAGGTATGAATTAATCAGAATCCTGGGGGGGTTAAACACTTTCCTATGGAAATGTACGTTAGAATTTTTCATCTAGATGTTTCAGCAATACATCAGTTTCAGAAACTGCTGTCAAGGAGGCTTTGGGCAAGAGGATCAACCTAAAACTGATTAAAAAAAAATGACCCAACAAGCATCTCCAAAGTCTTCTGCAAACTAGTATAAATAATCTACTCCCCAGGCCTGTAGGGATGCATACCTTTCAGATTTGAACTGATGGGGTACCGATGCCCGGTATCCAGGAATCAGTACCAGTGCTCAACAATACCAATTTTCAGTACTTTTGAATGTGAATTATGTGTCTATGACTTAAATTCTTCTAAACACATAATACATCTCAAGATATTTCAATTTTAGCTAAATCTCAATACATTACTGTTCAAAACAACATTCAGCTGTGCTGTAACATCATAGTTGCTTCATAGATTTCTTAAAATCATGACGACCCTTAACTGTTAACTGAAGTTAACTACAGTTTAATGACTTCACTACACAGCGTTTAATCTCAACAATGCAAAAATTAAAACCCAGCTCTTCCTACTCCTTGCCCATGTCAGGCATGTAAAATTGCCCAATCTTCAGCTCCCTCATAGTCACATGGATGCATTGAGGTATCAAACCATGGTACAGTTTGATTTAACTTGAATCGGTAGTTGTCCTGGTACCCATACCTATAGATGTAATGATTGCGTTTGAGTTTTTCATCTTCAAAATTGATGGTAAGCCTTGTAAATAAGAGGTGATACTGAATATACTGGGAGAGCAACGCAGTTTCAACCATCCACCGAACCCGGAACTGGTCGTATCTGGTAGCAGCTCTTCAGTTTCTTTGGCAACACACTGTCCCCCCTTAATGACTATTGAGCAATCAGAAAGGGTCTACTGGTGTGCCTATTGGAAGACAGCTGACACATATAGCCACAACTCACTACTGTGTTTTGAATAATGTGCATGAGATCAGACATAAAAATTACCTTCCACTCATCTCCCAGAGGGTCAGCAGCCACCTCAGTGGCCATACGCTTCTCATAAAACGTGCGCAGCTTACGTTCATCATCGACTTCAATCAGCTTCTGGCAGCCAGTAGCGGGGAATGAGATGTTCAGCTGAAAAAAAAATGAAGAGGCAGGTTTGAGAAAGTGAACCCAGTTATGAGGTGGACATGCATATCAGATTAGCGCGAATACTCATGCAGGCACAGTGGGAGCAGCACTTCATTTTAGACAGACAAGGCATGATATAATATAAAATTACTGAAATACCTAGATAACACGAATAAAAATGACGAATATGAGCATTTCTTTAAAGTTAATGTGATTCTCCTCATGCTCATCAGCCTCTTTACCGGTGGAGTTAGCCAAGCGTTAGCCCCTCACTCATTTCATGATGACCGGTCTCCTAACTCAATGAATAGATCCGTCAACTTTTATTCAATGAAAATCGAGCTGAAAGCAGAAGTTGTAAAGCTTCTTGTGCGAAGTAACCGACACTTGATCTCTGTGCACATTTCCCTCAGAGTGCGGCCATGTTTCTTCTGCTAACAGACCCCTCGGCTCTGACTTTCTACTAAAATCACATCTCATCCTCGGTGTCACGGCTGTAGTTCTTATATTTCAATGGTTCGCTTTAAAGCTCAAAACCATAGTAATTATCGTACATGAATATTTCAGACAAAAGAGCTTCGCAGTAAGTTAAATAGTAAGGAAAACTTTGTACCTTCATTTTGCTAAACCGGCCTGACGACGGTCCGCCACGGAAAAGAGGCCGGATATCCGCTCAGTGATCCCACATAGGCCCCACATGGTATCGCGAGAACTTATCGCCTAACGCCCCGCTCTCGGGTACATCAACGCCACCTGCTGTATTGGATCCATATTCTGTAAAATCAATTCTTGGTAAATGTATAATGATACGGAACATGATTATTCAGACTCTGTAATTCGACATACAATCTTTGGTTGCATCAGGACACATTTATGAACAGTTTCTTCCCACAGGCTGTCACACTGATGAACAGTTAAACAGTTAAAAAAATAAATTATCCCGCTATTAAGTCTCATGCACATTTTTTTTTTTGCACATTCTCTGTTGCACATTTCATTGCACAATTTGACTTAAATTTATATATTTTTTATTTTATTCCTTTTCGTACAAAGTTTCTATTTTCCCAAAATTTTAATTGGTAGTTGCTTAATATCTGTTCTTTTAAACATTTGATATTTGATGTTTATTCTTACTTGTGTTTGTACAAAGAGAGCACAGTTAAGCCGAAGTCAAATTCCTTCCTGAAGATACTTGGCAATTAAGGCGATTCTGATTCTGATTTGACCAGGCAAATTCTCGCCCTTGGCCCGTCGTAGTTTCTAGATACCCCGCCAGTTAAAACTTTGAAAAATAAAGAAAGAAAATGAAAAACTGGATCCGTTGAGATTTAATACAAATTCTCTTCACCTACAAGTGTTCAACCATAGATAAAACAAATAATTGACAAAACAAACATCATCATGGTTATTTACAAATTCAAATTATTATTATTATTATTATTATTATTATTATTATTATTATTATTATTATTATTATTATTATAAGTCGTAGTAGTAGTAGTAGTAGTAGTAGTAGTAGTAGTAGTAGTAATTATAATAATTTATTGTTTTTTTTGTTTGCTTGTTTGTTTAAAGGAAATTATGATACATTTTAGAATCAGGAGGTTAAATAAGTCTTTATTTTCTCTTCTTCAGAGATGGACTTCGTGGTGGCCCATCTTGATGGCTGTATAAAGAGGTAGGGTCAAGTATAAACGCGAAAGCAGGAAATGCAATTAAAGTTTAAAAACAGAATCAACACCGTAAGTAAGTAAAAAAATGCACTGTCGATGTTATAAATGGATCACGTCTCGAGTTCCTGTCTTGGTTCATACACATCCTTTGAAGTGGTATTTATTGCAGTGCATGTGAGGGCAAATCAGGTAGAAGAATTGAACTAGGTGCACAGAGAACAAATAATGGTGAAGAAAGAAACAATTAATCGATATTAAAACAATTTATTAATTTATCTTTTTATATTATTATTATTATTTAATTTTGCTTTTGCTTTTTGTTGAGGTTAATTTAACAGCTCAAGATAAAAAGTAACGGACTCCTCTTTGGATCAGTTAACGGAAACCGTCATCAGGGAGGGAGGGAGGGAGGAGTGAGCGCTCTTGCTGTGGTTGAATGATCTTTGGTTACAGAGCAGCGCAGCTGTCAGAGCTCCGAGTACAGAGCGTCACGACGAGCAGGAGCAGGAGCCTTTGTGGACGAGCAGAGAGGATTTAAAATGCAGCTCAGCACCGTTTTTCCCAGTTTTTCACGCTGGTGCACATGTAGTACGTGACAGGTCCAAAACGTTAATATTTAGCGTGTTGCAAACGAACCGAAGGGCAGTGACTTTCTCCGGGTTTCTTTTTTGTGTTTTTGTGTCTTTAAAGCTGACGACGGAGTGCTGTCCGCTGTGCGCACTGTCCATCCGACAGGACTTGTCCAGACATGAGTAACGTTAATCTAATTTTTTGGGACCAGTTGCAGGCTGGCAGCTCCGAGGTGGACTGGTGTGAAGGCAATTACCTGATATACCCCACCATCGCTGAATTTTACAATACGGTCGGTTTTGACTTGTGGCTAACGATGTTCGCTCCTTTTTTTGTTCTGTTTTGCACAGTACAGCTTTGTGTACAAGAACAGCTAGCTTTTCTGGCTTTGATTTTCTTTATACTGCACTGCTTGTTTTTGTAAGAGCTACAAATGTTATTCTCAGGTTAACTGTAGCAAGCTGTAAGTCATACTGACTTTCGGTTTTGGCTGCTTTTCAGCTTCAGCATCATGATGTTTACTGCTAGCATCAGGTTACAGATTTTCCTTTTCTTCATTCCCACTGCCTGACAGTTTTCAGAAAGGCCTGATCAACCCTGACCAGCACGTTTTCTTTCATTCAGCCGCGGTTCAACTGTGATGTATTTCTTTGCTCATAGCTTTCCTTTGTTTATCATTTCAGATCAGCAACATTTTGTTTTTTGTTTTGCCGCCCATATTAATGTGCTTGTTCCGCCAATATGCAACACATTTCAACAGTGGGATTTACCTCATATGGATTCTTCTTGTTGTAGTTGGTAAGTTTGCTTGTTGGCAATCACAACGTGGTTGTGCGCATGATGTGTTATGTTTGATGATGATCTCTTACTCTTAATTTGCATTCAGGTTTAGCTTTTACAGTACAGGATGCTCAGGATTTTTACCTACAGTTACATGTCATGTCAAAGAGTGTGATCTTTAGTTTTAATGAATGAAAAATTAAAAACAAAAATGTTGAAAGCAACAAGTGATTAGATTAGCTACAAATTTTCTTTGTTATTATTGTATTGACTGGACTTGGAAGGATGCTTCGGAGGCCAGAAAATCCAACTGACTAGTGTGAATCTGGAAAAAAAACAACTTAACATTGAAGGAATTTAAGATTTTTTTTTCATATTAGAGACAGACTGTAGGTTATTATAATCTGATTCATCAACAACAGTTATCACTAGGAGCGCTCATTGTGCATCATTGTATCCTCGACTTATCCCCCCAAATATCATTATTTATTGGAGTGATTCAAGATACAAGAGACAAAATATTATATATTTGTCATCGTACATGTTTAAGAGCAACAAAATTACATTTCAGTTTCATCCCATCCAAGAAACATAAAAAAGACAGTGACTTATAACAGGGGGAGGACAGGAGCAGGAGAACTGTGGGCCAGACGATAATGAACAACAAAATAAATAAAAAATAAAATAAAAATCACAATTTGTAAAGCCTCTAAAAGTAACTTGTGGGTGAGGTTGATTTCAGCTCCACCTGTGGAAAAATACTGATGCTGTTCTGTACATGTAAAAACACTGCAATATCTTAACACCTATTCAATGTGCAATATCTGTTTAACTCAGTTCATCCTGTTACAGTCACAATGTATGTAAAGTAAATATTGCTATACTTTTGGTACTTAGTGCTTCTTTTGTGCTTATTGTTTAATTATTGCTCATTTTATGAACTCTATCCAATTTATTTTCTCACTGCTGTATTATATTAAGAGCTAAGTTATTGCTGAATCCCCCCCTGAGATTTATTTAGTATTTCTGGTTCTGATTCTGATATGAAAAGATTATTTCTTTTCCTCTCATAACAGTGAGAGAAAATATTATTTTGGCATAGTTTGATACCTGCCCCTTTACACTTTTTTTTTTCTTTTAAATCACGGCATTGATGGTATTATTTTTGTTGCTTTTGATCTGGTTTGCCCCCATCCAGACATGAATATATATTTTTTATTATTTCATGATCAACTGAAACATCTCATAGAAGCTTTGAATGTTTCAGCTTGATATTTGGCAGGGTGAAATGCTTTCTAAAGAAGTTTTTGGTCAAATAAGGTGGAAATTTTGTCAGTTTTATGGAAAAAACACTCTGCAAATATCGGCGATAAGAACAGAACCTTGAAGTACACAAAGGCTTTATACATATGTGAAATTAAGTTCCACATTTCAAGTGTGTTTCCAGTTGTATATCTGTGCTCGAGCTCGCAGGCTGACAGTTTTAAACTCCAACAACAGCCACACTGTACCGCTTATAGCTTTAGCTTCTTCTGAATCATTGCCCTCATTTTATAGTGACTGGGCTCATTCATTTACTGGATGAATACACGTATTGCCTCAATATCTTTTGATTTGACACACTGTTCAGTTCTTAAATGGTGCCCCTGTACAGAACAGTATAAAAACATCAAGAAAAAAAAAGATTATGGTGCTGAGTTTCCTCACTGCTGCTATGAAAACACTCAGGTCGTCGTGTCAGCAGAGATAACCTTACAGACCTCCCTCTGTTCCTGTGCAAGACACAAAACAACTGGAGCTGTTAGAAAGGATTAGCATACAAAGAAATAAGCAACGAGGAGTCTGATGTAAATAGGTCATCTACTCTCACTCTCTTCTCTGTGTTAATCTTGTCCTGTTACGACAGAGGAGTCCCAAGTCTCCAGTGATCAAACTCAAAATCAAGGCCTCCTTTTTTCTTTCTCTTGCGTCATGTATGACACTGAGGTTCTCAAAAATCCAGAAGCTGTCAAAAAAAACAGGAGACAAAAGGGTACATAGTTCCATGTCTCTCCCAATGACGCTGTAGTAAAGACGACCTTTGACCTCAAGCATGAAAACATCCCCTGAGGTGAAAAAAGGAAAATGACATCCAGCTGCTTTTCTCCTTTTTTTGGCCTCAGCTGTTTGCAGGCTGAGTTGTTCACATTAGTTTTGGCTGCTGCATTGTGCCTAAAAACAACAACAATGTACCCACAGTAGTTAGAGACAGAGCTGCAACTTTAAGTTATTGGGTTGTTGGTATAACTGCTGCTTTTCTCACTCAATGGTCTGTTTTATGTGGCACAGTGTGGTGAAAAATTCAGAGTTAGACAATTTAAGGTAATGCGGCTCTTTATAGTTAGGGCTAAGTTCAGAAAACAGAAATCATGTTAAGTAGAATGAAGGAAGCAGATAAGTACGGCTACCATTTCTTAAACATCACTAAGACCAATTGTTCAAATGATAATTTTTACTTTCAGTCATTCATTTGGATACATTTTGGAGCAAAATTACTCAACCATTTGAATAATTGTTTAAGCTTCACACCAGATTTGAGCCCTTTGTCTGTTTATGCTGATCTGACCGCCAGCACGTTCACTCTTTGGCTGTAGCATCTGACCGAGAGCAGAACTAACTTCAGGATAAGGGGTTTAAGAGTCGGCCTGTTGGGGTGTGATAACAAACATGCACTGATCCATCTGTCCATCCTAAGTGTTTTACTCTAATGCTGGCTTCTCACTGACTTTTTATACATAATGGTTGAATTAAACCAAAAGTTATTCTATGATGCTCAATCTGCCTGTTTGGTTGGAAAAGTGATGTATGTATTTGTTTCAAAGTATTATATATCTAAAGTGGCCTTTTTAGAGATAAAATGTATCACTACTTATCTTTTTGGTTTCCTTTTTCCATAATACTTTGTAGTACAGAGCTCATCTTTGCATGTATTAAATTAGCCCTTAAACAAACTTTCAGATGTTGACTGATTAACCTTTTGGATTTTTGGCATCAAAACACAAAGAAATTGAACCACATTGATCCAGCCTGTTTGCACCCTGAATAAATGCAGACCTTCCTTTGATAAAAACTTCTTTTGTGTCTTTCAGGTATCGGCTCTACATATTTCCACGCAACCCTCAGCTTTCTCGGCCAGATGCTGGATGAGTTGGCCATCTTGTGGGTGCTCATGTGCGCCATTGCTATGTGGTTTCCTAAAAGATACTTACCAAGGGTGTTTCGGAGGGATCGGTATGTTTGATTAGATTCTGACTTGACTGTCAAGTTGACTGCTTTCTAGAAGTTTAGGAGTCAAACCAGGTCCCAAATGGGCAAACTAAACCTCAACTGATCACTGATGCATGAAATTTGAGGAGGAACTTCTTTTTGCATTTAGTATAGCATTTGATTGAACTGATACATACACACACAATGCAAGAAGGGGGTGGGTTCATATCACATTGATATATTTGCAGGGATAAAAGGGGAAAAAAAAACTTTTGTTGATTTATTACAAATTGTTCAAAAACTCATTTAAAATGGAAGTGTTATGCAGTTTTTCTTGCAGGCAGTGTTGAACAGCTTAATATGTTGAGCTCACACTTGGCTACTGGGCTGTCATGTGATGTGTCCACTGCTATGACTCCCTGTTTAATAATAGGGCTGTCCAAGATAGCTGACACTAGAAAAAGCTGCATCACATGTCTCCACTTCTCTTTCCATTGTCGCTGAGTAGCTCAGTGGCTCTTGTTGACTAATCTATTTTTAGTGTTTTTGCTTTTCCTGAGATGTGCCAACACTCTTCAAGAATTTCACAACCCTTCTCATAGATTTTACTGCACATTCTGCACTTCTGACTTGTTTTGCTTTGTGATCTAGGTCAAGGTTCAAAGTGGTCATTGGCATCTTGTCAGGGATCACCACTGGACTGGCCTTCGTCAAACCTGTTGTCAACTCATTGTCACTAATGACCCTGGGCATTCCCTGCACAGCACTTCTCATTACTGAACTGAAAAGGTTTGTTAAAAGGGTTCCTACTCTTTCCTTTACAATTCCTGATGATATGTCTTGGTTATACTAATTTGAAAATTAGAGGAAATAAATAGAAGAGACAGTTGAAATGTCATAACTCATTTGAAACCTCATTATTTTGGAGACAAATGGAAAAGTTTGGTCAAGCTGTGCCACTTTTCACTTTTAGTTGATGAAGAAAGTTTACTGGAATTCAAGTAAGCATTTAAGATTATTACACTCTGTTTTATTTTCTCATGAATCTTGGAGAGGAGGATATAATTGTTGGAAGGCAAAACAAATCTCAATTTCAGCTCTTTTTTACTATCCAGGTTGAAGTAAATTTCTGGCCAATTTAGATTTTGTTCAGCCTCAATTCATACAGTTCAAATGCCACTAAGGAGTAAACCACTTCATTCTGCTGCAAAACTAGGATGAAGTCATATGTCATCTACATAGAATTAATACAAAAGTTGACAGTTTTTAGAAATAGGGCCATTGCAGGCATCTAGTTTGTCACGAAAGAGGCTCTATAACATGTGCTTGGTAAATTCCTATAATTTACTGACAGTGCGTTATCAGTGGACAGCAGTTGTTGTGTTGCAGTATACACAGAGGTTATAAAGTAAACATGCATGGTTCCTTGTGTAAGTTGCCGTGCAGGGAAAGTCGACAAACTCATGAACAGATGCCAAATGTATGAAAAAAGCTTCATTTTTACAATGCAGTTTTTACTACAGATGCTACTTCTGGGTACACTGCAAAAACTGAAATCTAAGCAAGTCATTATGTCTTATTTTTAGTAAAATTTGTCTTACTATTCTTGATTTGAGCCACATTTGCTAGACAAGGTCACAAAAATGTCTCATTTCAAGTTTTTTAAAGACTAAAATGAGGCATCAATTGCTTGTAACAAGTAAAAAAAATCTGCCAATGGGATAAGATATTTCAAGAAACTTCCCAGGCAAATTTGTCTTATCCCATTGGCAGATTTTTTTGACTTGTTACAAGCAATTTACACCTATTTTTTGTCTTAAAAAACCTTGAAATAAGACATTTTTATGACCTGGTCTGGTGAATTTGACTCAAATTAAGAACAAGAAGGCAATTTTTACTACAAATAAGACATAATGACTTGCTTAGATTGCAGTGTAGGGATTATGTTGTTTGAACATTTGTCATGTATACTTTTGATATCCTCATATTTTTTTGTCTGCATTACTTTTTTTTTTTATTTTATAACTCAAGATGATTTTTTAGTGCTTGTACTGGATGTGGGTCTGGGAATGTGGGTTGTTTGCCTGCATCTGAAAGCAGCACAGTTTGTTTAACACAAGTAGGTCGCACTACTATTTAGAAATCCACTTTCGTTTGTGTTATTGATAAGAAGCTTGATAAAAGTAAATGAACTCTATGTGAACCTTGATTTTAGACCAACATCGCGTACGTGTTGGAAATGTAGGACAACATTTTTCACACTGGAGCTAGAACCACATTGGCACTGGTGTAAAAATTAGAGCTAAGCAACAGAATCATGATTTTCTGCCAAAACTTGAAACAAAATGCATTAATCTATAGCCCAACAGGCTGTTTAGACTTTCAAAATCAAACTGGCAAATCCTATTTTTTTAATGTGTGCAGATATTGAAACCTTGTTATGAGGAGTTACTTTCCCATTTTTTTCTCAGTAAACATTGTATTTATTGATTTGTTTGCACTCTGCAACTTCATACATGCTATGCTCCTAACTCATACCCTTAATAAATAATGCAGATGTATTGATCAAAATATATCAACTCTAACCCAATAAATAGCAAATTAGAATTATTGATTTGCTTTGGTCATGTGAGCTCTCAAGTGGTTGCACCTGACACTTAAATATCTCAATTACAAATAATCTAAATCATCAACAATGTGCTCTGTGAATCATAATTCTTATTTACAAGCATTTATACTTTAACTGTGTTATGTGAGTATACAAAAAAACAGCAGGATATCCCTGACAATATCTATGTTTCCCATCTGCCCAGTGAGTCAAAACAGCTGTTGTTATGATTAGTTGTTGTCATGACACAAAGAAAACAGTTTAAGGATGTTATTTCAGAAGTCTGCAGTACTTTAACATGACTCCTTTGGCTCTTTGTGCTTTCACTACCTGACTAATTGTTGCCTGTTTCAGTGTAATCACACAGTTTTATGATGAGAAAATATTCCTGACAACACTCGCACAACCCGCAGCTTATGCCACTTTGTGTATGTTTGTGTCCTAAAAACTCTCCTCTGTCACAGTAATGGGAAATTTCCCTGCTGCTTCCGTTTCCCACTTCTTTCACTTGCTGCCGTCAGTCTTGTAACCCTCAGTCATCTATTGTTTAACCTTTCAATAATTCTTGACATTGCAGAAAGTGCCAGTCATTTACCAAGAACTCTTGTTTTTTGTTCTGCTAAGTGGGAGAGAATTCCTGTGGCTGATGGACTTGTGCCCTCAGAATGACAGGCTTCAGAGTTCATGTTTGCTTTTTTACTGTATCCTGTGGGCCTCCATTCAAGTCACTTCCAGTTGGAGATAAAACTACATAGCTGGTATATTCATTACAAGAATCACATAACAGGAAGGGGTTAAAGATATTTCTAGAAGTAGTTGTGCTTCTTTATATACAGTAGTTATGATACAGAGAAAGCCTGAGTGATGTAACAGACAGCAAAGTTATAAAGTTGGGACCATGGCATGTCAACTTTTGTATCCAGTCACCTCTTCTTTCATAGATAATCTGTTGTGGGATGAGGGGTGTGACACATTTGTGAAACGAGATCGCTTTATGGTGTGTTAAAGCAAAAAGTTGTCCTGATTTTTTATTGTTTGCTTTTTTGTGATTTCAACTTTAGGTCTGCTTTTAGTTGAGTATAACACAGACATTCTGCATTCGAAAATGTATTTGGCCTTGTCACTTTTCTACAGAATGCAATGCTTGACTTCTTCATGCGTTGCCTTGTTTAGCTTTTGCTGCCGACATCAAATATAAAATAATAACATGTTTTTTTTTTTTTTTTTTAGAACAATCACATTTTCTATATAACCCTTTGGCTATTTTCTTTGCACTACTTTTAGATAAATATGGGGTTTAAGAAATCATCACATTCTGCTTTTATTGCCATTTTACCTCAAACCCCAATTTTTGTTGTATTTTTGGTGGATTTATTCCCTCAATTTTGAGTTTTTCACTTGTGTTAACATCAGCCAATTTGGTGTGATTTACAGAAGGGCATACATGGTCAGCTCTGTGTTGCTAGGAGACACTACAGTCGGCATGCAGACCGTGCCTTGCTCCTCCCCTGCTTGCAGACTGCAGGGTGAAGCAACTTCAAAACTATATCAAAATGTTTGTTTGATAAAGTTGAACTAAGCTAACTCCTACTTTTTACAACAAAACTTACCTCCTTTTTTTCCATCTTGTTTTTATATTTAAGTGGTTTTAAAATTGAGACATGGATCATTGGTTATCATTGTGTTGTTTTAAACTGTGGGAGCAATGGCAGTATCAGCCCCAAAATAAACCAAGAAAATTGGCAGCCTGTAGCCGAAGGGTGATGGAAAAAAAATGCAGCTTTGGCCCTAAAAAAATCCAACTTGGTTGACCCCTTCCCATTGCAGCAACAGGACATCATCAACTATGTGGACATACATTTTTTTTGTTTGTAGCTCTTAGTTAAAATGTTCTCATTTGTTTTGTGTGTTTACGTACTTCAGAATCCCAAAGAAAAACCTTCAAAGACAATTCAAGCCGTAACACACGCAATGTAAACCTCTTAGAGCTCTGACATCTCTTTCTCAGGCTCTGCCTCAGAACATTAAAGCCAACAGCAGCAGCAGCTCTCCACTGTCCATGATTAGCATCAGGATGTTTCTCTGATCGTATGGAGCCTCTTCCTCTTTTCTCCCTGGAGTGACAGAAGCCTCTCAGCAGTGCTTCAGCCCACATTTACAGACGGGCTTTTTCCTTCACTTATCTTCACCTCCAACTGTCCAACCCTCTACCACACTTACTGACCCCCCCATCAGAAAGGAGAAGTCTTGGTTTCATGTCGTGTCTCTTATCTCACATGCTTCTGTTTGAGCTGATTGGCTTGTTAACCCAGACATCCGTCCGTGTGGTGATGCTTTTATCAGTTTGTGTGCGCGAAGGGGCGTTGATCAACAGTTGTTTCTGTGCAAGAGCCAATTCTGGATTATTAATGTCCAGATCCACTCTCAGCACAGCTCCCATGGGAACATTAAGAAATCAAGACAATCATAGTTTTATACAACATTATGATGGTAATTTAATGGCTTATTTCCCTCTAGGAGACTTATCATTGTCCTTCTGTTTTGGTGCCTCCAGTAGCTGTGCGGCAGCACATTTTATCAGCTGTCTCTGGACCACTAATGTGATGCTCTAAAAGTGTGCCCGTTATCTTTTCCATCAATCTACTTTTTAGGAAGGTTGTGAAACTTCTGATACACCCTTCCTAAAAATTGTTCAGTGAAATCCATGAGGGTTTCAAATTCCCCTGCATTTTTTGAAATACTGAAAGGGTTTCAAGCATTGCTTTGCATTTGAGCTTATAGGCTGCACAATCAATATTTCCATCAGCGGATCAATAGTCAACATGAATGTAAAAGGGGTCATTCATCAGGGTTTCTCCTTTACTGTAAACCATTGCTCTGAATTTTCCATACAGTATGACGCCACTGCTGTTTGTTGTTTATGAAAAGGTCCCAGTACTGCTGTGCTTTCAAGAAAAGCTACAAAGAATCAACATTCCTGCCTCCCTAAAACAATGCCAACTTAAATTACAGGCTTGTATGACCTTTTCAAAGGTTCTGTCTTAAGGGAAGGTGACAAACAGTGTCACAGTGACTAAACAGTTGCATCACAGTTCAGTCAGGCTTCCTCGCCCCTGTCTTTGTTTGCCTCAGCCAGCGGCTGCAGTGGCGCTGTGACTGTTCTGTCTGAGGAGGACAAGACTAAGAATAGTTTAGCAGCAGCCTTGATTAGATTGGCTCAGACGGTCAGTGTGTGTCTACTAGAAGATATTTGTGCTGAGAAGTAGAGTATTTTGAAACTGGTTATCTGGTTTAAGATAAATTAATGTTAATTTAAGATGAATGGGTAAATGAAAATCTAGTATCTCGGCATGGAGTAAATTCTAAAGCTGCCTCATTAGACTCGACATCACTGCCTTTAAAACTATAAATGATCGATATTTACACTACCAAATGTCCTCTTCTGACGGAATATGTCTTTGTTTTTGATAGTAAAATCATATCCAGGGGGGATTTAACAAAAAAAAATCCTCAAACTGTCAAAGATTTCTTATTTCTGCCGGTCAAAAGACTAAAATTAACACTTGACTCTATTGAGATTTTTTTTGGGACCACATATGGTCAAAATGATGGTATGAAAAATGAAGTTTTGAGATTAAAAAGTCAAAATTTGAGATAAAAGTCAAAATTATAAAATAATAAAGTCAATATTTGTGACAAAGTCGCACTATGAGAAAAAGAGTCAACATTTTGAAATAAGTCAAAATTTTGTGATCTTAAATAAACAAAATTGAGATAATGACGTCAAAATTATGAGGAAAAATAGTCAATTTTTTAGATAAGAATTTAAAATTTTGACTTTTTTTCTCCTTAATTTGACTTTTTATCTTAAAATTTTGACTCAATAGAATAGAATATGGACAAAAAGAAAAATTCAGCTAATTTGGTCTGGTCATTTATAAACTTTCAGCTGGAAGAAATTAGCTTCTTTACATTATTCATGTTCACATTATAGAATACTTCAACCAGAAAAGGAGTGTTTTAGATAAAGGTATGGGTTATGAGGCTACTTGGCCATCTTTGAGTATTTTTGCAGTATCTCTGAGAGGCTTGGTAGTGGGTCCTCTTTTTGGGCTTTTAGAATATGGTCACCCTAATTCACACCAACACAAAACCCAGTCTGTGTCTAAAATGTAGACCATCCTCACTCTGTGTGATCAGAGATTATGGTATCCTGATGGTGGAGATTACAGCCCTGTTGGAGTTTAAGACGCCTTCAGGCTTGAAAGAATCAGGAGAACAGGGATGAGTTGTTTTATAAATAAACAAATGAAAGTGTGCTCATTTCCTTGAATTATTGAATCCCCGTGACCTTCTGATGTTTTGGTACCAGAACATGGGTTACGCAAACATATCAGGGGACACAATCCTCATGGCTGTGTTTTGTCTCTGCAGGTGTGAAAACCCTCGAGTGTTTAAGCTGGGTCTTATCTCAGGGATCTGGTGGGCGCTGGCTCTGCTCTGCTGGATAAGTGACAGGATATTCTGTGAAATGTGGTCATCTGTCAACTTTCCGTACCTACACTGTGCTTGGTGAGCTCAACACAACTCACACGAATCGGTGTTTCAAAACATGAAACAATGTGTTTGGTAATTTTCTAGAAACTACAGTTGAATCTCAAACATGAAAGAAAAAAGAGATTATTTTGCAAAACAGTTGAAAAAAAGTGTAAAAGGAAGCTTTGAAAACTAGTGGTCATGAGGTGGTTTGCATGGGAAAACATGTCATTTATGTCATAGATAATGTTTCTATCCTACACCCGCAAACAGCACGATAAGTTAAGTGAGCTGACTCTTCAGCCGTTACATTTTTTCTCCCTCCTTTCGGTCTTACAGGCACATCCTCATTTGTTTGGCTTCCTACCTGGGCTGTGTTTGCTTCGCCTACTTCGATGTTGCGACCGAGGCCCCGGAGCGGGGACCTGTCATCATGTTCTGGCCCAATGAGAAATGGGCTTTCATTGGCGTACCGTACGTCTCTTTACTCTGCGTCCACAAAAAGTCCGCAATCAAGGTGACTTAAAAAAAAATGTTAGCCTAGTCTGCTGCTTTAATATTTCTTAACCAGATGTATCCAAACCATAAGATACAATACTCCATCAGTGAGTCAGATAGCATCTTCTGGTGCTCTCTTTCATGATGCTGGTGATACTCATTTTAGTAACTGTGAGGATAGTTACATCCATTTCAGTTTTCTCTGGTCTGGTTTGAACCACACAGCAGTGTTTATGCAACTCTGTTAAAAACCAGACATCAAATGTGAGTTTAATACGATACAGTACCTGTATCAAAGCCAAGAAACCTTTACAGTGTTCAAACCCCTCCTCAGGCTTTCAGTAAGTGATCACATAAGTGCGAGTGTTGTGCATTTCTAGCTTCTTCAAAAAGAAGTTTTTGTGTATTTTATAGTAACTCAGAAAACCTCATTATGAAGCATTGTGCTTTTATCAGTTACAATAAAGCATCTTATAGGTGCAGTCTGGCAGTTATGGAAACACACTGAGGCACTGGATCATTAACTGTGATTGACTATGTGCGTTAAGTTTTAAAACTTCTTACTGTGTTGCTACCCCAAGCTTACTTTACTTTGCCAACCAACAAGCTATTTAAGAATTGTTACAGAAGTGTTACACCAGAGTTTTTTGAGTGAAAAGCCATATGTGTTTTCAATACATCTTGGACTCAGGCTGTTAAAGCTGTCCTCACCGTTGACTAACATTTTGGTTCAAATCGTCAGAAACACTATAGGCTTCTATTTGTTGTTTGTGTGCTCTGTTTTTCTTCCAGCATGCCAACTGTGAGTGTCCATATAGATGTGTTTAATATATTCTTGTATATAGTTTAACTAATAATGTAATATGCAATTATTTTTAATCAGAAAGTACGCGGTTCACTGAATAGGTACACTATGAGATTGGCCTAAACCCACAGAATTACAAGAGGCAGAATGTGAAGTCAAAACGTATTGGAATGTGGTTATTCAAGCGAATAATTATTTACTTTGCACAAATTGAATGATGGTTGTCAAAGCCCTTTGTTAAACACAAGCTTTGTAGCATTTGGAAATGTAACTTTAGTTCTGTGCTGAAATATTCACTCTTAAGTGTTGTGTTTTAAAGGTTCAGTGTGCAAGATTTAGGGGCATCAATTGGGAGAAATGTAATGAAATATTATCAAGTATGGTTCTGTCAGTGTGCTATAACCAGCAAACATCAATCAAATGCTTTTCTACCTTAAAGGTAAGCCTTGGATATTATTTCTATGACGACTCATAGATGCTAAAAACACTTGCTTAAGATTGGCTCTTTTAAACTTTCACTTCTTTTGTGGCCATTTTTGTCTCGAACACATGACAAAAAAGAGGAAGAGGAGGTTGTACATTGGTTGCAATCTAAAACCTCACAGCTAGATGCCACTAAAACCCAAACACTGGTTCTTTAAAGCTGAACTTATCACAGCATTTCTAGTTTTCATCTCAATGTATGAACCCCAAATGCCTCTTCAGGGTTATTTACTTCAGTCTCAGTATATAGAGTTCATGCTAAACATTATCAAAACTTTACAAATTGCCTTAAACAAAAAAGAAGAGTGGACTTAAAAACTCAATGCATCCATTGTGTCCTTTGTAAAAGTAAAAGGGGAAATCCGGTGAAATGATTGTGCTGAATATTATTGGAATGATGTAGGGGTTTAAATTGTGGATTAGATCTAACAACTCTGACCTCAAGCCTCATCTAATCTGTCATTTAAAGGCAGGAATAGAAAATCTGTATGTGGAATTCAAAAAGGGAAGCCTGTGTTGTGTTGCGTTGCGAAGCTAAACACTGTCCCTAAAAGACAACAATCACCAAAGCTTTTTCAACACTAACCATTGTTTAAAATGTTCTTGAAACTGCCTCAAGTTATTGAACTGATATTATGTTACACCTGTTACCTGAAGAGGGAACTCAAACCAATAACAGCACACAATAAGGGTCAAATGAAGAAACATGTTATTCACATATTTTTTGTGAGAGTCTGAAGCAGTATTTTTTAACAAGATGAAGTATTTTGTAAAATCCAAATCAAGTTTATATTTTTCTAAGTGAACTGCAGCCAAAAGTGAAGAGTGCAATGTGGTTGATGTTGCATGCAAACTACCTTTCTTTTGCCAAACATTGTAAAAAAATGTCTCAGTTTTTGTGTTGCTTCAGGAGGAACTTTACAAACAGTATTTACAATGTGAACAAAGTTAGTGCAGTGCCCAGTTATACCAGCACAATGCTGCATATTTTAATGAAATTATGCATCTTATCCATGGAGATGGATTGTTAGTATTAAAGCCTCAGCAGATCAGCCTCAGATGACAGTTTGTTTGAACAGGACAGCACGTTCACCGCTGCTCTTTACATTGTGTAATATGTATTTTGCCTGAGGTGCAATTATGATTGAAACAAATGAGTTGTCTTTCTGTGAAAAGTACTTACATGGGTATGTTAATCTCTATTATCTGCCTGCATTGACAATATGGACAAAAAACCTGCACAGAAATATTTATTTTCATAATTTATCCTGTTTTGTAAACAATATTTGTAATAGATTAGAGCATTAGTACATTATTTTGTTTAATTGGAATAAACCCAGCTAATACTCTGAGTGATGACTGGTTTTTATTTTAAAAACTGCACACTGCATCTCATTTAAACAAACGTGGTCTATGGATTATTTTGTTGCTTGATGTTTCTTTTTCTGAGACTCTAATATGATGTAAGTGCTACTTTTGTCCACATGGGGGCGCAGCTCATACACAGCCTTCCATTTTTGTGTAGAGAAAAACAACTGCAAGTGCTTTGAGCTCATTGTGGTCCAACCTTCTCAGAAGTACATTTATATTATTCATTAACTTTAAATCGGTTTTTTTTTGGATATATTGGGTTTATCTATGTGTATAAAAGGCAAATATGCAGATGCCATTGAAAATATATACAGTATACAGAGGATGTGCCTTTAAGTTTGTATGATTGCTGTTTGGAACAGTTAAATACAGGAAAAGCTAAGCATAGAAATGAATTCGTTTGATATTTTTATTATACTGTAATTTAAAACAAATTTTTGAATATGACATTTATTTGTAAAATTAATCTAACCAAGTTTTGAATGCATTTTTAGAACTTGTTATAGGTTATAGTTTTGCTTTGTACATTCAAAATGTGGGTCCTGATTTTTCCTCTAGTTATTTTTATTCCTGGCAACTTTGATATCAGCAAATCTTTTTTTTTTTTCTTTTTTTTGCACAATGTGTTTCTGTTAACATGCTGTTACATCTGTTTGCTGAGTTACTATTGGAAAGAAAGAACATGTAACTTTTATAATGATAATAAGAACGACTATAACTTTATTTATATAGCACCTTTAAAAACATTTGTTTATGAGAACCCAGCAGAATCAGAGGAGAACACAGGCAGAACAAGAACCCTACGACATAGACTTGGACCATGAGGACCAGCAGTAAGAATGAGTAAAAGGAAATAAAAACCATGCAAAAGGTAAAGAATGTAAATAAAACAGTAGATGAATAAATTGATGAAGATCATTTGAGAAAATAACAGTAAAAGACAAAAGTTAGAATAAGAATAATCAATAACTGAAAATGTTCAGTTCATGAAAAAAATTAAGAAATTATTCAATAAGAAAATGAACAAACATAGATTCAGCAATGTGATAAAACAGTTCATAAGTGTGGTACAGAATAAAAGCTGAAGCAAATAAAACAGTAAAAGAAAAATAGATAATGTAATGCAAGAAGATGGAATAAAAGGCAAGGCAGTAAGAAGGCAATAAAGATTGTGAGATGATAAGAATAATTATAAGAAAAGCAAGGCTGTTAAAGTGTGTTTGAAGGGATTTGAAAGGTGATACTGAAAACTGAAATTTAAATGTGAGGTGACTTATAGAGGGCTTTTCAATAAATCAACAAGGTAAATGTTTAAAGTGCAAGTTAAAACAATAGTACAATTAAAAAAGTAATGATACAATAGTTGGGAAAGCCAACAATCATACAAAATAAAGCATATACATTTAAAAAATTGCATGAAGAAAACATAGACTGTATAATAAAAAAGCAAGGTTACAGGGGTTGTAATGGGTTAATTTAGCATTTCATGCTTCAAGTCTCCAGGGTCTGGTGAGATCAAGTTAATACAGCCATATAAACCGCTGAATGATGAATAAATGATGCCCCAAATGGTTAAATATCATTGCACAGTGTGTTTTATGGTCATCTGAGGGCAGTGACACCCACTGCTGGAGGAAGTCCCGCCCACTTCAGTCTCTGATTGGCTCCCACTCCCGTCACGCAGCCCACAGCCATGTCTCGATAATGGGTCAGAAACATAGAGGACCATCGGCTTTGGTCTGGGTTGACTTGTGTGAATCTCTCTCTCCGTTTCAGGTTTATTGAATCCGATCAGGAATAATTTCATCTTTGCGCTGACAGCGACAGACGGACGGATACTGTGCGGACTCTCTGTCACCGGAAACACACGCTCATGTTTACAATGAGACGGTAAAAACAACTAACGGCACGTTTGTGGAGCCTGTAAATAGGCTAGAAGATAAAAAAGAAAAAAGGTGTTTCCAGCCCAATAACCCGGCTGTCAAACAGAAGAGGACCATAGATGTGATTCTTTGCCACTGCGGGCAGCGTGTGAACACAAAAAGCCTCCAGATGATGTCAGGAAAGCATTTCAAGGCTCATGAAGTGAGCTGCTGCATCAAGTATTTCATTTTCGGTTTCAACATCATATTCTGGGTAAGTCCTCTGTTTTTATTCCCAGGCCTCAGATTAATGCACTGACATGCTTTTGTTCTCCACCAACATCAGTTTTTGATTTATGAATCAGTGAGAGCAGTGTCTCTTTCTCCTGATCCCCCCCTCCTGTGGTTGGTTTTCATTGGAGACATGATGATTTCATCCCTGTGAGCTCACTGCTGATCTGCACTTGTTCCTGCTGTCACCTATCAGCAGCACGCTTTGTTTTTGTGAAGACAGCACAGCACAGAGATGACGGCAGGTTCACCTTGCTGATTGCAGAATACAAACCGTGTAGAGATGGTTCACTGTCAGTGTCAGGACTGACAGGTGTTACAGTGGACATCATCATTCATGACAATCATTTATGGACTGAAATCGTGATGAAAACAAACCTCTCCCTTTGTGTCTGTACTCACCAGTAACCCCTGTAAGGACATCTGGGTGCATTACAGGATACCAGATTCCAGTTTTAGCCTGTTTGAGAATTGTTTTAGGTGTCAAGTATGAACTCAAAGCAGAGATGTTATTTCCATCATTATGAGAAGTTAGGTATCCAGGGCTACAGCTTTTTTTTTTTCTTTTTAAATTATGGTTACATACAAAGACTCTTCATGTAGTCTCATGTTTTATTTATTTTATTTTTTTGCATTTTCAAGAATATAAGCAATACGTTTCTTGACAATTAGTCAAACATAATAAAAGGAACAATACAAACGAGAAAAATATTTCAAAGAATTAACAAAAACAAGTACAAAAAACTGATAATGATAATGAAAATAAAAGGTTTCAATAAGACGGCAAGACTCTTCATGTAGTCTCATAAATGACAAATATGAGTTGTAAATTCTCACATTTAAGATGCTGGAAGCTGCGATGCTTTGGACTCTTTGTTTGAATGACATTTAAATGTCTTAAGATCAGGGCAGGGCAATCGTGTAATTGTCAAATCCGTCATAATACCAGATGCAATATTTTAAAGATGCTTTAAAGTCTCTGACCATTAACTTAACCAAAGAACCAAACTGTTGAAAACTACTTTAGCAAGAGCAACAACTCAAGTGGTCAAAATTGGAAAAATGGCAAGAAGCGGCAATCAAATTAAGTTTGAGGTTGCAGAAATAATCAAAAGGCAGTAAAAATAGGTGCAAAGTAAAATTGGGAGAAAAATTGGAAAATTGTCAGAAAGTAACAAAAATTTCAGAGGCCTGAAATTTCTCTTTATCCTTTTTATTGATATTATGTAAAATTCTAATTGTCTCAGACATTGAATTTGGGGTTTTTACAATCTGTAAGCCATAATCATCAACACTTCAAGAAAGAAAGGCTTGAAACAATTCTCTCAATGTATAACAAGTCTATGTAAAATCTGGGTTTCACTTTCTGAAACCAGTAACCCAAAATATTAATCTTTTTCTGATATTCTAACTCTTGATACGCACCTGTTTATTGAAGCAGAGTTTCTTTTGTGGATTGATTTATCTTGCAAAAATCCTTCTTCTCTCCCTCATTTATGTGTTTTTCTTATTCAAAATAAGAATTATAATAATCAAAAAACATCATCCCCTTTGATAATAGCAATTAATATCAACAACATGTAATAAGGAACCTAAATATAATTGCACAATACACAGCAATTTCAATACTAGGGGGGGAAAAATCACAATTACATTATTTTTGCAAATGCTTCAGCCCTGTTAGAGATGCATTTATTATTAACTGAAGGTGTACAAACATGCTCTACATTTGACAGGAGAGGTGGATCATAGGGACTGGACCTTGAATGATCATTTTAAAGCCTCTATAAGATAAAATAACAGTGAAATCTCTTTCTGGATCACAACAGCAAAGGAGAATATCGACAAAAAAAGAGAGATTTATTGTCTAATTACAACTGCTAGAAGGGTTGTAGCTGCAGCTTTTTTCCCTTTTCCCCCCAACAAATATCCTCTGTAAGAGCATGAAACACTACTTACACATGGGCAAAAGATAAGGCAAAGTGGAACCATTTTGTCTGCTTGAATAAACTATTTTGTGTTTGATGGTTAACTAAAATTGATTTATTGTTTAACCTGCTTACCAAGTCTAAAGTATGAGACTACGAGTTGAGTAATATGCGGTATTTGTGATCAAAATATCCAGAATCTGTGGCTACAACCTCAAACCGATCCCTTTGAATCTGTTATGTCTGTACAGAAATCATCTGGAAATATAATGTTTGGTGTTTTAAAACAGCAGTTCTGCTTATTTGAGTCAAACAAGGTGAAATCCCATCAAAGGTTTATTTACAAGTAAGATGTTTGTCTAACACTAGCTGCCCTCTTTAAATGAAGTGTGTTTGGAAATCTGTTAACTCATATCCTCAAGATTTTCTGCTTTGAGTCAAAATATGTCCTCTAGGTGACAGCTAAAGAACACGGCACTTATCATTTTACAGTTTTATTGATGATCTCGTCACTGTCTTTTTGAGATGTTTGAGTTATTCACCGCCTGTCTGTGGCCTTTTAAGGAGCTCTCAGTGGTGATGACGAGGACCACCTGTCAGGCCTCACTAAGGCTCTCAGCCAACCAGGCAGTGAGTCCTCGGGTCCTGTCAACATTCGTACATATGATGAGAGGAAGTGAACTGTGTTGGGAGCATCTGCTCCTCAGTGCTCTTAGTTAATCTGCAGAGTGCTTTATATTTTTATGGAGGAGAAAATCCTTCTCTGGGATCAGTCTTTAAATGGGTCTAACACAGGGTCTGCGTTAGAAGCAGCTCCTTGGTTGGTATCAGTTATTTTTTTTAGTATCAGTTTTTTTAAGATTATTAATATTTGTTATGTTTACTGTGTTTTTATTCATGCTACAAGTTGTTTTTTGTCCTTTTTTTCAATTGCTGATTTATAAAATCCACATGAATTTACAAATGGTTGCAATCTCTGATATGAAACCATGTGTTTTGTGCGAAAACTATAATAAAACTAAGATCCAGTACATTGTTTACTCTAGAATACGTACAACTTTTTCTGATCTTTGCTAATTTTCCTAGGTTGTCTAAATTCACCAGTTTTGTTCAGTGTTCAAAAAATGAATAACTTTAAAGTCGCCACCTCTGTTTGATAAGTCAAATATGAAAATATGGAGACTCATAAAATGATGTAAAATAGCCGTTCTTAAAGCTGCAAGAGAGACCCTTGACTGAGAGTTTAATGTTGAGATGTCCGATAAACACCATTTTTTATTCCAGTGTCATGATATTTCTAACTTTTTCTTTTAATTCTACTGTTTTTTCTCTGAATAATTGAAGAGGGGTTTCAGCTATATGCAAAAATGCCCCCCTTGTCTCATTTTCCATCTTTTCTCAAGTCTTTGAAGTGGTTTAAAACTTTTACTTAGTAGGTGGAAACTTGTACAGTCCTAATGTGTCTAAGCTGTTAAAGATGCTCTCTAATGTGAGAGTCCCTGCTGGTTCTGCAGACTGAAATGAGGAATATTAAGTATTGGACAGCTGCCAGGAAAATCTCAGTGTGGTTTGTCTCTGTGCTTCTGTGTGATGATCACATGTAGCATTCACAGTTAAATAATTCACTCTCTGTCTCTCTGTCTCTTCTTTGTCTGTCTATTACAGTTTCTTGGAGTGGCGTTCCTTGGCATCGGGTTATGGGCATGGAGTGAAAAGGTGAGTTTACTGTACATAAGTAAACCTATTTTCATTCCTTAGAATGAGCCATAAACTCAGCAGATCATTTCCATTCAGGTCGTGTTGTTCATATCCGCTATCGTCTGTCCGCTTTGCTGTCTGTGGCTTTACTGAATCAGAAAGGAATGTCATGCTTTCCGGTGGGACTCCCTCCTAACAATGGACAGCGCAATCTGATGCATTTCACAGATTCATGCATTGTGTAATCCAGAGTGTGAAAGGGCAATAGACAGTCCATTGAGGTTTCAAATACCTGAACTTTCACTGTATAACCCTTCAAAGATCAGGCTCTCAACATTATTGCTGTATCCCTAAAGAAGCTGAACGCCATTAATTATTATGTTGAGTACCCTTTCATTGTTTAGATAGCAACACATGCAAGTTAGATCTCTGTGAAACCCTGAGTGAGAGGCTCTTAGTCTAGTGTTGACAGGCTAACAGCCAGAAACCCAAAAGAATTCAATCTGCAAGAGTATCAAACAAGAGGGAAGTGCTGCTCCCCTCACATGTGGAGGTCAAGAGCCAGAGAAAGTGCTCTTGAGAGTAGTATGAATTGACTGAAAAATGATCTAACGCTGCTTTTCTCTGATGTGAGGATGAAACTGTAGCAAGCAGCTGGTTAGCTTACTCTAGTATTTCTACTGAACTGATAAACACCAGCTACCATCAGGAACTGGCTCGAAACTTACGCATAATTTAACTGATTCAAGACTCCAAACTAAATGACACATATTTCTAACTGCTTTGATAACCTCCAAAATACCACATCTTTTTGTTGATGGTCGTATATTTCAGAAAAGAAGAGAAAAGTAAAATTATTCATCTGTTAATTTTATATCAGTTCGGGGATTGATTCAATTTAAATTAGTGGTAGGACTTGATTGAAAACAATCCAATTAATTCCAGGCTTTGCAATTAATTAATCACAATTAACCATGAATTAATGGAATATCAATATTAGGCACTCCCACCGTGCCACTGGCTACAGCCGATAAGTGAAGGCTCTGGAGTGGCCATCTCAGTCTCCTGACCTCAATATCATTGAACCACGATAAAGAGAGATCTCAAACCTGCAGTTCATGCCACACAGGCCAATAATCAACAGGAACTGCAGGCTTTTTGCCAAGAAGAATGGGCAGTCTTACCATCTGAGAAAATAAAGACCCTCATCCACAAGTACCACAAAAGACATTGACATTAAAGGGGGCAATACAAAGTTCTAAGAACTGTGGCATATGTGTATGTGTATGTATGTATGTATGTATGTATGTATGTATGTATGTATGTATGTATGTATGTATGTATGTATGTATGTATGTATAAACTTTCAACTAGGGTCATTTTGGAAGTTTCTGTTGTCCTTGTGATTTAAAAAGAGAAAAAAAATTGTTTGTTAATAAATGGCCTCACCCAACCACTAACCATGAGTGAAAGAAAAGTTTGTGTTACCATTCATATTTTCAAAAAAACGGTCAAGAAATCATAAATTCTGCTAAGGTATACAAACTTATGAGCACAACTGTATAAGCTTGAACAATGAAATCATTTTTATTATCAATATAATAACAGTAGATGTTGGGTGCAGTTTAAGGAACATAATTGAATTTCAAGCATGCAATGCTTGCAAGGCTTAACTACTAAATTCAAAGTCTCAAGGACTTTTTGCAGTGAGAAATGTTCAGGAGACAGTGGAGTCTGGTTAGATTTAAGCAGTTTCTCTTTGATCTTTTCTGGTTTCTAATCTGTAACTCTGTTTTCTGTTGTCAGGGCGTTCTCTCAAACATCTCGTCCATCACAGACCTGGGTGGTTTTGACCCAGTCTGGCTCTTCTTGGTTGTGGGTGGTGTGATGTTTATCCTTGGATTTGCTGGATGCATCGGAGCGCTGCGAGAAAATTCTTTCTTGCTCAAATTTGTAGGTTTCTTTTTTAAACTGTCCAAAAATCTTACAAAGATTTTTTCTATTATATTTGTCTAACTCAGAAATTTTGAACTATCTATATGTTTCAGTTCTCAGTGTTCCTGGGTATCATCTTCTTCCTGGAGCTGACTGCAGGAGTTCTAGCCTTTGTCTTCAAAGATTGGATCAAGGACCAGCTCAACTTTTTCATCAACAACAATATTCGCGCCTACAGAGATGACATTGATCTCCAGAACCTGATAGACTTCACTCAGGAATATGTGAGCACAGTTTCTACAAATTGATTTCATGTCACCATTGGTACCACCATGGCTCAACAGTGCTTCTTCATGTCAGTGGGACATTCTTGACCTGTATGTGTGCTCTTCTGTCTGTTTTACTTCACAGTGGGAGTGCTGTGGAGCTTTTGGAGCTGACGATTGGAATTTAAACATCTACTTCAACTGCACTGATTCAAACCCAAGTCGTGAGAAATGTGGAGTTCCCTTCTCCTGCTGCACGAAAGACCCAGCGGTATGTCCTCGCAAACACTCCCCACAATTGAGCTTTTCAACACCAAGCCAATTTTCTCCCATTTATGGTCACACCCAACTATCCTGTTGGTGTAATGTTGGAGTTTTTATGTCTTTGAGTTCAGACTGAAAAGGCCACTTTCTACTTTGCTGAAACCTTTAAGAACAGGTATTTCAGGGAAAATAGAGCAGGTTTTCTTTGTGCCGGATAGTGGGGTTATCTTTGTCCTCCAGAAGGCTGCCTCAGGCAGTCAAACTGTCATGGCTGACTTCCAACAGGACGTCCAGGCCTCAGTGTTTAGTCCTCTTTGACTCTGCCAGCACCGCAAAGTTGGAGAGCAGCTGGGAGGAGTTATCTCGACCATGGCCAGAAAAATGCTCTGACTGCTGCTCTCCGTGCAAAGCAGTGACAGAACTCTGTTTCAGCAAAAACAATCGGGCTTCACTGTAGCTAGAGTTGCATAAGAATGTTTTTTATTTGCTGACTGTAGGACATCCTGTTCCACTCAGGTCACCCTCTTTGTGAGTAACACTTCTCATAAAATAGTGGAAAAACTGCTAAATATAAACCCTAAATACTGCAAACATGATTCTTTTTAACAACAGAATTTGGATCACTAATGCTATTAATGGACCTCTAAACAGATCTCCTGAGTCTCTTTGTATATTTGGCAAAATCCAACATTTAAATTAAATCTCCAGAATTTTTATTTGTTTTAATTTCACCAAATAGAATAAAACTTCTAGAGATTTTCTAGAAGTTTTATTGCACCCAAACCTATTTGTTTCATACTTAACAACATTTTAAAAGAAGAAATAGTAAAGAAAATATGACCGGTAAATGTCACTCAAGCAGGCACATTGTGTGATATGTTTAAATTCATTCAGGTCTCTTTGACAAACTTAGAAGAACCAAGGTTACAAGATGAGTTTAGCTATTTTGTCTTTGTTGGAAGAAGTAACATTGTATCGACAGATGGTGGAGTGACTCAGTGCTTACATGTTGAAAATCAAGACCTTGCATGGTCCACTTTGGTCTTAAGCCCAAATTTTAATGACCTAAGTTTGACTCAAATGGAAGTTTTGAGTCTGCAGTTCACAGCGCTGGCCTGTGCAGTTTGGAGGAAGTTCACAGAGTTCACTGCTATCAAGCACACATCTGGTGAACCTAATAGGCCATATTATTAATCTCATTACATTGACTTCTTCATTTTCTGTGATTTAACAGCATTAATGTTACTCCTAATTTCGATTAATGTTTTCAGAATCAGAGTCAGACTTGGCTTATTGATACAACAGAAATGATTCATCTTTTGATCATCACCCAATTCTCCTCTCTTTCCAGGAGGATGTTATCAATACTCAATGTGGCTACGACATCCGAGCAAAAACGGTGAGTAACACGCAGAACTCTCACTTTGAGAGATTAAGATCCTCATTTTGTAGTCAACAGTTCCCATAAAACAGTACAAAGGGCAGCATTTCCATTTTTTGGCCTCAGAAAGGTTTATTTGACTACATGATGTCATAAGGTACTCCACCCTCAGTACAATATTCCCCTTTCTGTGTGTTTCCAAAGTCTAATGCTTTCAAAATACTGCAGCTGGCTCCCCATCAGCACTTTGGGCCGTGTGGTATTACTCATCCTGTAGAAATGCACATGGAATTGGACCCCCTCCCCCATCATTAACTCTGGCCTTACTTCATGGTAGCATAATGTCAGGAAAAGGCTCTGTTTGGTTTTTGTGACCTAAAATGTGAGTTGAAAGCCAGTTTTAAAAAGAGTCAGGAAAGCTGGCCTGAGTGTGTGTTTACAAGCAGGAAACTGTATTTCAGAGGGATTTTATTGTGAAGGGCTTATGTTAGGACCACAGGGAGGGAAGAAAATAATGTGCTACCACCAAAGTATACAATTTTGAGGTCTTAGATAAATCCCTGAGGGACTGGATACAGTAACTGTTAAATC
The DNA here is from genome assembly GCA_008086565.1 of Thalassoma bifasciatum. Classification (NCBI taxonomy): domain Eukaryota; kingdom Metazoa; phylum Chordata; class Actinopteri; order Labriformes; family Labridae; genus Thalassoma; species Thalassoma bifasciatum. Next base: position 103,635 of record RPOG01000327.1, read on the forward strand.
TGCAACTGTTTTTAAAGGGATAACAAAAAGTAATATCCAAAATATCTCTTCTGTACTTAGTTGTTAGGCCATAATAACAGTTTGTGTTGGTTCAAATGTGTTGTGTCAGGACTCAGAGCAGCGGACCTTCATCTATATCAAAGGCTGCGTTCCTCAGTTTGAAAAGTGGCTTCAAGACAACCTGACGGTGGTGGCAGGCATCTTTATTGGGATTGCATTACTACAGGTGAGGAACATTTTTGAAGGTTTAAATGCTATTCAATCTCCATCAAACTCTGCTAACTTGTTGAACTTTTGTGTTTCAGATTTTCGGCATTTGTTTAGCACAGAACCTTGTGAGTGATATTGAAGCAGTGAGAGAGAGCTGGTAAGTAAATCAACTATGTTAAGTCAAGCGCACGATTTATCAACATGTAGATCAGAATTATGTCATTATTTCACCTCGGGGTAAAAGCTTTAAAATCAGTTTGATGGTTAAACTGACTTGGCACCGGGGCAAATAGTAATCCTGTCATGCAAAATCTGCATCCTTTCGCGAAGAGGGAACATTGCTTTACTGCACAGCTGTCTGAAATGTATCTTCTTAAAAAGCTCTGAAGGTTAAATCTCTTGTTGTTTTTGCTGTCTGGGTTTTCTCAGTGCGTGCTTCAGGGCTGAAGGGATGCTGACAGAGGAGATAAAGTGACAGTTAGATTTATACTCCTGTCATCTCTTACTTTTGAAGCCATCCCCAAAAAAGTGACTGTGGGTGGGGTGGGAGTTACAAAAGAGGACTTTTCTTGCACATTGTTGCTTTAATGTTTTGTGAAATTGATTTTTTTTAAAAGAATACCCTCTTCTTTTCCTTCGTTTGCCTGCAAAAGTTAAAAAAACTGTTCAAAACTTTTTTGTTGGATAGTTGAAACAGTTAGCTAACTCAGGAGTTTTCAAACTTTTCAGTCCAGCCACTATCTGCTGTGGAAATACACTGACAGGTCAGTGATGTCCAAAAATAGACAAAAACAAAACAGGATGAAATAAGGTCTTCAAAACTTACTTTATCTGTGTGGTACAAAATAAGACATCCTTTGTTCAAATATTTCTTACATTTCCTTAATTAATCTGCTGCCACTGACACCAGTGTTTTCTTGATTTAGACACTCATGGGGGTTTTATGGCAACAAAGACATATGGAAACGTTTTCTGTTCAACCTCTTTTTTTTTGTTTGTTTTTACAATAATGATGAAATATGCAATTGTAATCTTATTTTTGGATGGCATCTTGACACCCTGTCAGTGTTCTGAGACCCCTCAGATGGGCCACTTTTGGAATTACTGGGCCAACTAAGCAGACTTTTGGTACAAATACTTGGGTTCCCCTCAAAAGTTTGCAGACCCCTGAACATTTTATCAGGCAGTATTGTTCTGTCATAGTTATGTTTATATGGTGAAAATGTATCAGCAGTGTTGGCACTAAATTTGATGGTTGAACCTCATTGATTTCTGAGCCAGTTATTTCTTTCCACTTACTTATCTATATTACTGAATATTGTAGAGTGTGTTTAAAGTTTTTATACTTTTGATTTGGTTTACTGCCAATTATAAGATCATAGCATGCAAATGCATTCAATTTAACTTGCAAACATAGTAAACAGTACAGAAACATAAAGCTTCAAGTTGACAGATGCTGGTGCAATCTATCAAGCACTCTCTTGGGAAACTGATCCAATTTTGCATTTTATATTTTAACTCACATTGGTCCTTAAATCTTCTCCCTCTCATGTTCAGTTTGTTTACCTAAAACCTTTACGGAGTCTCCAAAGGCAAGAAAGATGTACCAGGTAAGTGCAATTATATTTCAACATTGATGTTGCAGCATATAAATATTTATACACTCATTAATCACTTGTATTGACTCCCTCATCAAGTTTGTTTGTTGTATTCCCTACAGGACTCTGCAGTTTGGGTGCCAGCAAAGAAGAGAAATCATCTGATCAGCTGAAGTGTTCAAAACAAAGAGTTTCTTATGTAAATAGTAAATTTAGAGTTATTTTTAGAGTGATTTGTGGCCCAACTATGGACTGAGAAACAACCTCTGAAATGTACTGTAGCTCTCTTACAGTACATATTAAGGAAATGCAGTGCTGTAAATAAGAAACTGAGAAGGTTGTTACTTGGTAACAGGATGTATGATAAGTAGATTTACTGTTTTATCAGAGGTGGTGCCTCAGTCACGAAGGGGGCCTTGGTTTTATATGTCTCACAGCTGCAGTATTGAACACTGCATGTAAGGGTTGTGTACAAAGAGAAGAGCTGTTCTGGAAATGCACTGCATGCCTTTTGTCTACTGGTAGGACATTGGCTCCCTTAAATGTATTTCATTAATGTTAAGTATTTTAAAATATTTGTAAAATAGTCACTAGATTAGAGTGAGTGGGCTGGTTAGCACTTTGTTGAATGTTAAAATGGGAACTTAAAGCTACAGAGAGTTTTCTTTATTTCCATCAGTGATGTCATGCTCGTTTCTAAAAGATGCTTATAGTTGGTAAGCAGAGTTTTGTCCGGCTGATGTGGGTTCGGTAACATGTAGTATTGTGCACGGTGGATGTTGTAAGCTTTGCTAAGATGCAGTTTTTGGGGGGAGACATTTAAAAGTGTCTACATAAACTGAAGTAAACCTGAAGAGCAGCCTTAAGCACTTTAAACTTCATGTAAAAGTGATGAAGCTTGTTGCAGCCTCAGTTCTTGTCATGACAGACTGTTACTTTAGTCACGCAGCAGCCACTGGAGGGGGCACTTATCCTGACAAACGCATGATCCACAACAAAAATTAGTTCAAAGCAGATGGATAAGAAATGGCTTTCTGCACTTTGTGCCATCCCTTGCACATAACCTTATGTTATTGTTTTATTAATTCATTTTCATCTATTTTTAAATACTTTTTTTCACAGTGTCTTCAAAAAGATCCACTAAACCAACAGGATACTCTAGTTGGATGTGTTATTGGACCTGTAAGTTTTCACTGGAAAAATGAGATACAAGATATTTGCAAGGCTCCCAGTGAATGGCATGCTGGGACTGCTTAGTGGCAGCAAACTGATTTAAAGCCTGCACACACACGCACACACATATACAAATACTTTACTTGAAAGTAGAGCACTAAGGCTCTCTCACCAGCGTTATTTACAATGCAAACTTGGGATGACAGGCGTGGGAAATAGCTTAGGTTTTACTTTCTAGAAAAGACCTGGGTTTATAGGATTTGCTTTAAACTTTAATAGAACTGCATGTAAGTGAAAGCAGCCATTAAATGTAAGTGTAGTAAAAACCATTTAAATAGCATTGTTGTGCTGAACTGAAAACCTTCACATTTAAATTTCAAAGATTCCTGCATCTTGAAATCTTATAAATGAAACTAAGCAGAAAGAGAGTCAAATATCCTTATTCCAGTTGAAACTTCATATGATTGTTTTTGACTGATCACACTTTTTCTTACCACACAGTGCCATAATTGTGATTTCTACACCTCCCTGATTATGACATGGCTTTTCATGTTGCATTTGATTTGTGTACTCTTGATTCTTGTAAATAACTGGATTGTGACAAGTCGAAATGTAGATATATGAATAAATGTCATTTGTAAACTTTTGTCTGTTTTTAAAATCACCAGCTAAGGCTAAATGAGCTTGATACATGTACAGAATTAAATGTTAGAAAATCATATAATAACTACCACAACCAAAATTAAAAAAAATAAATGAAATCAAATGAAGAGACTGATGAAATTAAAACAAGAACAGCTACTGGTTGCCGAATAAAAGAAAGAGTGTCTCTTTGTGAAGGTCCCCTCAGACTACGTGTTGCACGTCGTCTGCTCATGTGTCAAAATGCTCATTAGTGAAGCAGTTATTGAGACGGTAACATTATATAGACTCATGACGTCATTGCGGATGAATCACATTTTCATGATACTGTCACTTAACACCGCCATCTAGTGTCTGTTAGCTGTTAAAACCACTTTTCTTTGTGTTCATCCTATGAGACAAAACTAAACAGAAAAAGGATTAATTAAAAAAAAAAAAACAGTCTAGTTTTTATGTTTTTGAGTTTTGGTTTTAATAATAATAATAATTGTGGATACACATCAACCTCTTAAGGACAATACTGACACTTTGCTTAGAATAAATTCTGCCAGATAAGGCTCACATGTTCACTTGAAGAGAACTCAGTTACAGCTTAATTGAATATAGAACAGAATTCAAATAACAATGAACAGGGACCAATAAAGAATCCATTTAACAGCCACTTTCTTTGATTTTTTTTTTTTTTGCTGGGACCAGCTTTGGTATAACATTGAAGAAACTGCTTGATGTTTTCCCGGAACAGAGTCGAGATACTATCCAGTAAATTTGGTTCTAAATAAACAGACAAACTTTAGTTATTGTGACTTGCATTTTAGATGTTTAATCAATTGAACTGAGGTAATGCAAAAAAAAAATTCTAAGCAAGCTTTTTTGTTATTTCTGACCATCTTCTCGCACATTTTTGAAGTTCTCTGTCATTTGTTGATAAGTCTGCACTTGACTTACTGCAGGCCAAAGCCAGAGAGGAGAAAACACAAAACTGTTTTTACCTTAAAAAAAAAACTCGCTCACAGAGGGAACAACAACGATCAGTGGGTTACACACACACACACTTCTCTCAACACATCTGAGATAACTATTTAGATACCCCACTGTGATAAGAATATCTGTTTGCAGTGTTATCATGGATTGATTGCAGATCACTGATGTGACCTTTGGCCAGGTGCCTCGCTGTGACTTCCGTTCTTTTCTAGACTAGTGAGTGAACAACAGGAAACTTGTTTCTGCTACTGATATCAACTTTCACCTCAAACCCTTTCAGTTTTCAATAAATTGCGTAACTAAATATTTTTGGTTTAACCTGAAACTACAGTAAAACTCAAGATACTTCTTTTGATGGTCAGCTCACTTTAAAGTAGTTTTATTACCCCCATTTTTGAACAGAATTGTTTTTTCTCAGTCTTACATTCGTGACCTCTTGACCCCAAACAGACTGGGTGTTTTTAGAGTCTGGTTTTACTTCAGACGAGTGAACAATGTGTCTTTGTCTTTCAGGCAAAAGGGAAATTTTTAAGATATCTACCTTTTTTGTAATCTTGGCTGTGTTGAACCATCCATTTTTATTTTAAGTCTGTTTAAAAGTATTTGATTCATAAGAGGTATTTTTATCCCGATTGATAATGTGATAGTATGTGTCATGATGAGGCATTTCTGTGGTAGTATTTCTGACCATTACTGACCGATTTTGAAGAAAGTTTTACCAAAGAAGGTCCAGAGATTCACTCTGTCATAACCACAGCCCATTTTTACTTAACTGCGACAGGTCATGACATACTTACAGTAACTTTATCCAACAGAGGTGATCTCAGAGATACTAAGTCTAGCGGGGAGACACACTAGGGGGCTCCTACGGCTCAGCGTGGACATTGACATCCTGAGGTTTTATCTCCGGAGACAGAAGCATGATGACATTTTCTGCCATTGAGGGAATCTTCATCTGATAAGAGCTGAGAAGATGTATGTTGTCTGTAAGAGTTTTGCATCATTTCTGGCTGAAACAACAGAATCAGTGAAGACATCAGTGCTGAAGTGATTGTATTCATGTCTGAATTTAAATTTGCAGACAGAAACAGTTGGTAGATGCCTGCAGAAAACAATGACAACCACTGAGTGCTTTGTTTCTGTATCTGTATCCAGAGATGTGTTTTACTCTGAGAAGCCTCAGTGATTAATAGGTGGGGATTGATGAATACATGAATAAGCCATTGTTTGCCACCCTATACTTCTACCCCAATACACATCACATGAAATGTAACATATCTCAGTGGGTTAAAGAAACTCTTACACGTCATCTTTCATGAACCCTCTATTTTTTTCAAGTTATTTTTTGGCCTCTGTGCCTTTAATTGTATAAGATAGGATAGAATTGGATAGGAGAGAGAGGACAAGGGGAAAGTGGCCGCAGGCTGGATTTGAACCCAGGCTGCCAGCACGAGGGCAAACCTCATGACCTCAACAATTAGGCCAGCTGCGCTCCAAACCCTCTATTTTAGAGGAAAAAACAATATAACACTGAAAGGAGCCACCCTTGCATATTTAGTTTTACTGCTGTCGTCCATTCTGTTACAGTTCTGTACATTTCCCCTCACGTATGACACTGGCGTAGTGGGAGGTTATGAGAGTTTGTTTGGTCAACAAGGAGCTTTATTTTTAATTATTTATCTTGATGACTTAAATGGGTCATTTCTATAGAATTCTTCCATTTTGTTTGTTGAGAAAGTGTGAAGTCTGAATAAAGGTTTGGGTTTAGTCACAAACAGATACACCAGTGTCTGTAATGTGGACAAAAAGCTTCTGTAGGATTACATTTTTTTTCTCCATCAAGGTTGGCACCTGTAAAAGTACCAAATTTGGTACCCATCCCTATACTACAGACACCTATCAGTCTAATTCATGGAACCTGGGTTGAAACAATTGTATTAACTTGAACAGACCAATTTACATACTGACAGAGTTTAATCTCATCCACCAAGGGGCTGTGTTTGGTAACTTCTGCATAAAATGAACGTTATGAAAAATATGTCACCAAAAGTGATTATGTATATATATTTACACGCACACACATAGGACAAGACAAAACAAACAAAAAAACAAACAGACACAACGACAAAAGAAAACACAAAGCCAAAAAACATAAATGCAGAAAGAACAGAAAATTAGTGAAACCAAATATAAAGAACAATAATAATAAATAGGAAAACTAGTTGTCAAACATGAAAACTACACATACAAGAGAAAATGCAAATCCAAATCACAGAGCAGGTTTACATTTCCCTCTGTCTTCTTTTCTTATTTCCTTTTGTTAACTGTTTTCTTGCTTTCCCCTTGTTTTGTAGTACAGATTCTGAGTCATTATGACATGCAGCAGAAATAATATTCATGAGCTTAATAGGCTGTCTCTCTTTTAGACTGTCAATGGAATACCAAAACCTCGGCCAACGGATTCCTATGCTACTAAATGCTGACAATACTCACTTTACTCACGGTTGTCTTAAAGAAACATAACCAAAGTCACCACTGGGTCGACTTATACTCAAATATAACCCAAAGAAAGAAAACTACTCAATAAAATGCAGAACTAGCTAGAACTGACAACAAAACATGTTGTAAAAGAATATTCCCACAATCCCTAGGGATGGCCAGGATGCTACAGTATTGCAAATTGGCTACCAAATAATTTATTTATTTTCTGGGGTGGGGGTCGCAACCCTGTTCATCAAAGTTAAAAATAAACAGAATAATGTTTAAAATCGTAAAGTCTGTTACATTTAAAATGATGTTGAATAGGTTCAAATATGTATATATTACAAAAGAGTGCTAGCTGTGAGGAGGCATTATATGGCGTCCTTATGGGCTGGAAGTTGACTGCGAACATTTATGAGACTTAAAATTGGGCCAAGAGGTGAAAGAGATGACTGCCTGTACCTGTTCATTTAAATAAAACAGCTTAAAACAACTAAACTGGAACTGTTTCCCCGATACCCTGGAGTAGTAGGGCAAAGCTGTCGTACTTTTTGACCCCGCTGGGATGCTGTAACTTGAGCTCTGTGGACAGTTTTCTAAACAGACTGCCCATTTCCTCAAACTAGCAAAATTACCCACAATGCAGCGACTATTCACTCTAAAGTGAAACTAGGTGAAAGGTGTTTATCAGGACGATGGCTCTTTACCTGTCCACGGTAAAATTACTCATTTATTCATTTTGCTAATTCTAATAATTTCTCGTTTATAATCACTTTTTGTGGCCTGAAAGGGGAATGACAAATAAATAGAGGCTTAAACTCAAGCCTGCTCCTCTCACTTATCATTTGATGATATGAATCGATCTGATAATCCCATCCCACTGATGAACGGATGAATCAATCAGTCGGGTTTGCGCAGACGCAGGCGCTGGCCCCGTGTGCGTCTGGACACATCTGTGAGAGTAGTAGAGGTTCCTGTCAAATCAGTGCTCGTCCTCAGGTTAATGATTTGCGGGTTATCTCGTACTTAGTACTTGAGCGTGGAGTTTGGAGTCTGCCCTCCCCTCTGATAAAACATAATAGGAGAAGGTTGGAGCTGCTTTGCCTTTCTTTTTGGCCTTTTAGAGCCTCACCAGCCACCGACTGTGATTCTGTGTTGATTCTTCTGGCTGCAGAGAGGACACACAATGTTCACTGTGCTTGTGTTCTTGCTTTGTGCAGCCTCATCTGTCTCTGCCAAAGGTGAGTGGACGGGCCACTATTCTGTTGTTAATGTGTACAAAGAGCTTGTGGAGTGTGGGGTGTTTACCATAAGAATATTTTTCTATTGGTTGATTAAAACCTCTGAACTTACGAATGAATTAAAGAGAAGGGCACATCCATCAAACCCTAAGGTTGTAGATGTACCAACTCAAAATGAAACTTAGTTGTTTTCTGGTGGCTTAGGGAAAAGTTGGGGAATTCTTGATTATTGTAAAAGTAAAAAGCCTTTTTATTATGTTCTACAGACACTTAAAAATGAATGAACGCTGCCTGTTCATGTGACAGAGCACACCATGATAGGATCCCATTCATTCAGCTTGTAGTGTAGATTCTTCCAGTGCAGCATTGAGTTGCGGTATAATGTCACATAAATTATTTCTGATGTTCCTTTTTGCTTTCTGCCAGCTCCAAGAATCTTTGTTCGAGGGAAAGAAAAGACTATGAGATTCAAGAGACTGAACGTGTCCAAAAAACATGTCTTTGTTCAGTGATGAAATCAAATACTGACACGTCAGTCTGTCCTCCCTCATGGCCTCATGTCATATCTGACAGAGTCATTCACAAGCAGCAGAGGAGAGATTTTTATCATCTCCTGCTTGTGTTGAACACACCTTTTTTAATTATGCAGCTGCTTCATATTAATCATATAAATGATCTAGATAGACTGCTTTTCTGTTGACAAATGTAAACAGAGAATTAATGATCAGGTGAGTGTGAAGTTTGTCTTTAAAGAAGCTTAGATGACTGTATCTGGAGTGTATTGAAGGCGACCAGAACACAACACTTTGGAGGTTTAAATCGTGCTCCTTGAAAATGTGTTCATCTCTCATGAGCAAACTTAGCTCACAGTCAAATGCAAATGCATATCTTTTATCCCCTATCAATTGTACTATGTGTCTACTATTTTTGCCTGTGAGTAACATGAAACAAATATTAACATAAAAGTCACTCATTCTTTAAAAGTGGCCTGAATTACAGGGCTGAATTTTGAGCTCATTGATCATGTTGATTAAAGAATAAATGAAGTAGTTTTCTCTTGTTGCAGGCTATTCTGACTGGTGGCTCAGCTGGAATAATAGCTCAGTTAGTTCTGCTATTTGCTAATCTGACATCTTAAATTCTTATTAGTATCAAGTCACTGTAAGAAATGACCAAAATCTCAGCAATAAATGCATCATATCCATGTTTCATGATTAAAAGGACACAGTTGTTGCTAAAAGATGAAATTACAGATGTCAGAGTTTGATCACACTACCAAAAACAAGTTTCAGAATGTCAAGTTTTATGTTAAGTTTTCATCAGCTGATATTTCTTGAGTATTGATTTAAAGCAACTGGGTATGAAAGGTCTGAAAATGTTCTGTATGATTTGAACGGGTAAACAAAAAGCAGGCTACATTCTGATTGTGGCCCCAAGTCTTCTCGCTGATCACTCTCATTTTCTCCTCTTGTTTGCTCACCAGCTGTTTCTCATGTTTCCTCAGGTGCTGCTGCTGCTGCTGCTGCTGGACCCCGACTGAACAACAACCGGCTGTACAAATTCAGCTACACCACTGAGGTGCTGTTGGACAGAGCCAAAGGGTCAAAGGCCGGCAGCACCGGCTACAGAATCTCAAGTGATGTGGACGTCAACCTAGTATGGAAGGATCCTGGCAATGATGATGACCAACTAATTAAACTGGCTGTATGTCACAGGGAACTCAGTTTTTTATAGTTAACTCATCTAAAGTTCAACCCAATGACTTTTGATAATTTTTAATACAAATGTGTCTTTTTGCATACAGCTTGAGAGGTGAATATTTGCTTATTCTAACTCAACTCTTCCTTTCAGATCTCAAATGTGAGGATTGAGCCAGTGTCCCATCGATCACAGAAGAAGAATGTGCTCCATGGATCCACAGCAGACAGTGTTTTGGGGGCAGCTAAACTGGAAGCTTTGATGAAACCTTTCTTGGTGCACCTGAGAAACGGAAAAGTAAGAGCTTAAGCAACAGTAGGATACAAACAGTGGGATTATATATGAGGAATAATCTTTGTCTGTAGTAAAACACCTTTAAGATTAAATATATTGGTCAAAATGGATGAGGTTCGCACAAAATATTTCACATTGCAGGTCTGAACTAATTTAAGATTGTGTACTTGGAAGAAATGCTTTCACAAGTATTGTGTGAAAGTCACCCATGTTCCACTTGTAGTCTGCTGTACTTGTCTTCAAAAGCATAATAGGCGTACTCTCCTTGTGCAGGAGTGATGATGCTGGCAGGGGAAATACCAGCAGTGTGTGTGTGTGTGTGTGTGTGTGTGTGTGTGTGTGTGTGTGTTTGTGTGCAAAGGTCAGCTGGTTCAGAGGGTCAGTCAGTGAGGAATCAGGAATGGCACAGGCTGTAAGATAACGCACATGCTTTTTTCTTATTGGCTATGTCATGTTTGAGTGCAAACTAATCTAAAGTACAGCTATCAAAGCATTATCAACACTGCTTAACTACCCTCAAAATAGTAATGTCACTATCATGATATCATACTCCATAAAAAGTTTGATGTGAATTGCTTCCAAGAGTAACACTATGTTACACGTTTTTGTCATTGATTACCTGAATTCTTTACTTAGAGGTCAAAATTTAGAAGACATTTTTTGGTAATTAAAATCATCTCACTAAATAAGCATCGTGGACAACAAGCTGCTGTAAAATCAATATTATCATACTGAAGGGAAATTGATCTAAGATGTGTTCTGTTTATCTATCTCAGCGTAAAAGACAGGAGAGTAATGCCCTGACTGGTGTGAAACCAGTGTCTCCCACAAACACAGTGTCAAAAATAGTGTCTCTGGACCATCTATAGTGGTCCTGTCTGATATTGTGGCTGAGAGCCTCAAATATATAACATAGTGTATTAGAGACACTGGAGGATGATGTAAGAGGCTCTTTTCCCTCCACCCAAGCAGGAGTCTGTTATTGAGCCAAACTGGAGCTTCATTAAAAACTTGGTAATGTGAAGCCCAAAATGGACTTGGCGGAGCTCCATCATTTTAACATGATAGCATAAACATGTGTAAACATAAGCTTGACTCATCTTCCATGCAGGTCAATACTGTGAACTGATGTGTATTCAGGGTGTATGTGGAGGTAACACATTGGATGTGGGGATATGACAGACCCTCAGAGTAATTTAAAGCACTAATACCACTTTATTGTGGCTTGTTTCTGATCTGGGCTTCAAAGCATATGTAACAAACATAGTGAATGATGTCATCATCGGGCACACATGATGGTGTTCACTAGTGTGCGAAAGAAAGCTGACACCCTGAAAGGCTTTGTGAGCACGTACAGCACTGTGTGCCACATGTCTTAGTACCTGCTTTAGCTGCTGCTGTGGTATTTATTGCTGATAGGTAGGCATAAATATGATGGCTCCAGTTTACGTCTTAATAAGCTAAGAGATGTTCAATTATTTTTATTTTGCAGGGAACATCATAAGTCGATACAACTTGGAAAAGCAGTGAATGACGACAGATGTAGTATACACATGACATATTTACAAGGCTAACAGTGTAAAATAACATGTTGTTTTGGCATGACTTAACCTCTTAAGACCCAGTGTCTACATATGTTGACATTACATTGTTGCCTCCCAGACCTTCATTTTTTAAAACTTAAATCTATTGACGACTTTTAAAGACACTTGTAACATCATCTTTTGGTGATACCTGTTTCAGTGAAAATGACAGTGTAGGTTTGAACAACAACACTTTTAACTTGAAACTTATATTAAACTATAGCACAAAAAATAACCCCCGATAACAGACTGGCAGGTGGCACATTAAGAAAGTTTACATTGAACAGCAGCTATGAGGCGTTCAGGTCCACCTCATGTTCGATGAAAATCAATGAGTGGTCAATACAAATAAAAGATAAAACTGCAAATGTATTTGATTCAAGGTACCCAAGTATGAAATTCTTCAAACCTGCTGCCTTCTTTTTGCACATCTCTTGTAGACAAAAGCATTTTATTCCTCCCGGGCTGAACATGCGACCATCAGGAACCTGAAAAGAGGGCTGGCTAGTTTAATGCAACTACAGCTGAACTCTGGGAAGGTTATAGAGGTAAATACTACAAACATGCTTACACACCCACTTGTGTATTTTAAAACCCATCCTCAATGTGAACTCTTTAAATTTGTGAGAACAGAACGACGTGTCAGGAAGATGCACAGTCTTGTACCAGGCAAACAAAGGTCAAGTGACAAGAACCAAACTCCTGGAGACATGCAAGACACCGGAGACAGGATTCACCACACACAGTCAGGTACGTCTGAGTTTGAACTATCACACAAAACTTCAACCATCAAATCTCTAATAGATCCTACCTCCCCTTCCAGGTCCTGGGTGTGAACAGGAAGTCCAGTTCTGTTACAACATTCACACTTGAAGATGGTTTTATTAGCTCAGCTTCTGCTGAAGAAACACACTCACTAGCTATACACGTCCGCAGATCTGCTGCAGTTAAAGTCATTTCCAGGTAAAAGCATTAATCAAGATGATGGATGTTTTTATGTATAAATGTCTCTTCTTGGCCATGAGTGTACACTTTCAGTTGTTCATGTGTTGTTTCACAGGCAAGTCCTTACTTTGGTGGGTGTTGAGTCTGGACCACTTGAGGTTGCAGGAAAAGATGTGGCTGGAGTTGTTGAGTCCATTGATCCCAAACTGGGAGCTGTTGGGATCATAGCTGAGAAGGTCAAATCACAGTGCAAAGGCTGTCCATCAGTGAGTACATGTCCATTTCTTAACTCTAAATTTAACGCAATCTAGATGGCAAAATTAACCCTGCATGTGGTTTCGAACACCTTTGGTCATTGTCAAACTTGAGCCTTTGATGATCTACAGTTGTGCCTGAAAGTTTACACCCCCTCCAGCAGAATTTTCTGATTTTTTGGCCTTTTCTCAGAAAATATGAATGATAACACAAAAACCGTTCTGTCACCCATGGTTAGTGGTTGGGTGAAGACATTTATTAACAAACAACTGTGTTTACTCTTTTTAAATCATAATGACAACAGAAACTTCAAAAATGACCCTGTTCATTTTTTATACACACACTGGTTACAAACAAATAGATCACAGGTGAGGATGGTTACCTTTAGCAGACATTCAAACACATTTTTGTTCACTTTTGTGCATTTATCAGGCCAAAACCACCAGAGTTGTGTAAACTTCTTAACAGGGTCATTTTTGAAGTTTCTGTTGTCATTATGATTTAAAAAGAGTAAACGCAGTTGTTTGTTAATAAATGTCTTCACCCAACCTCTAACCATGAGTGATAGAAAGCATTTTGTGTTATCATTCATATTTTCTGAGAAAAGGCCAAAAAATCAGAAATTCTGCTTGGGGGATGTAAACTTTCAGGCACAACTGTAGCTGGAGATTGAAGTTTGTGATTTTGGTTGAACTGTCTCCTTAAACACTTGAAGGATTCCTATCAAGTTTTGTACAGACAGTCATTTTCAGGATGAATCACAGATTTTATTCTTGAATCCTCAAAATTTCTTCCATCAAGTATCTATTTCGCCAAATTTATAACAATTAATTAGCAGCAGATGCAGTTTAAGTGTCAATCAATTGTTTGTGGCCTGAGTTGCTGTTGCTCACTGGGGTTCACTTGAATTGTACGTATAAATTTATGAGTGTGTATGAACGTATACACATTTGTGACTATTTTTGCGTGCATCTGTGTGTGGGTATGAATAAAAAAAATGTAATGCAATAGGTTGAAAAATGAACAAAATTGACTTAAATGATGTTATAGTAAATAGATATTTATGTATAGATAAAAAGTGCTGACTGGATTTTCTTTCACCTATCAAAAATGGAGAAGGGGTGTGAATTAATAAGGTTTACTTATTTCTGCACCCATTTTGGAAATGTAAAAGAAGTTAAATCAGTGTTTTAACAGTTTGTTTTTTATTTTCTTTTTGCAAAGTTTCTGTTTTGACTACCTGTTTGCTTATTGTTTTTCTTTTACATTTTTCAAAATAAACATTGAAGTCAATCAATCAATAAAAATTACATAGAATATTTGGTCCTGTTAAGAAAATCACGTCAAACAAGTTTTTTAGCTCTGGGTTTTACTTGTTAATATTAACTACAGGGTTAGTGCTGCAAGTAGACCTCAGTTGCTAGGCGTTATTTATGTTTATTTGTTTGACCATCAGGGTACAAACATATTGATTTCATGATAGCATTTCTCTTTGGAAAGTAAAACACATCAACCTCACTGTGCGTCACAAAGCAAAACAAATAAGGAGCTCTCACATCCTTTTATATATGTCAACACTGTTAAAGTTTTGTTGAACTTTGGCCTTATTTGTTAACTGTCATCTCAGTCAGATAATCATTACTTCCAAAAAGCACTTTTTTAAAGATAAATTCAAATGTTTTACATACACACACAGAAGTAGAGGTTATTCACAACTGAAACTTACAAACAGTCCAGTAGGTAAAAGTTTAAAAAAAAAAGGTTCCTAGAGAAAAGTTATGAATAAAGATACTAGTTGTATCTGCTTCTCTGCAAAATTTTGATCGTTAGTAATAATATTTCCGTAGCCTTTTTATGGACTTCTTCAGAGTCTGAAGGTCTGTGTTATATGTGTCAAAATTACAAGATTACTCTCACACATAACTATATCAGTAAATTGATAGTGTGTATTTTTGAGCCATAATTATTAACTGAAAATGATATGTCGGCTAATCCCCTCTCCCCTGTGCTCTCCCTCTTAGCTTTTTGAGCATTGGCAGGCTCTGCAGAAGCAGCTGGAGCCAGCGAGCCTGTCCAAAGCCACAGCTCCTCGCAGCTTCTTGGCTCTCATCCAGAGCATTAGGAAGGCGTCCAAAGACGAGATCCTCAAAGTGCTGAAGAGTGCCAGCAAAACCACTCTGTAAGCAGGTTCCTCCTTACGTCCTTCATCCATCACTGCTGTTTCTTCTGAACAGTCTTCTCTTATAAGATTGAAGAAGACAGTTTCTAAAAAAGAATAGGCTCTCCAAAAACGTACGTTCTTTGTTCCTGTTATTATCAGACCTCAGGTGGTGGATGCAGTGACCTCCTCCCAGACTGTTGCATCTCTGGATGCCATGCTTGAATTCCTAAACTTCACTGACGCCAAAGGTTTGGTTCTGCAAGAGAGGTTTCTCTACGCGTGCGGCTTTGCTTCACATCCCAATGAAAGGATGCTACAGGCCCTGCTTGTGAGTGTCTTTTCATCATTCACTAGATAAATTGTCATGTTTATTAAAGCAGATTATAAGACCTCAGCCTGACCCACCACATGCCATGATTTTGTTCAGATTATTCAGTTTTTTTTTGTTGTCATATTCAGGATATTTCAAAGGGTAAGATCGGCAGCTCTGACATCAAAGAGTCAGTTGTGATTATTATGGGAGCCTTGGTCCATAAGCTGTGTCAGAAAGGAGGATGCAACTTGCCGGTGAGTTTCCTACACAATCTTTTCTTAGATTACCACATCTGAATTACTGTATTGTTGTGAATATAAGACAATAATATTTTCCCAGAGAAATCCCCTTTGAAAAAGTGGGATCTTCTCATTTTTGGGGAGGCTTCTCTCTCTCACACTCATCACTCCATAAACCCCCCTAAAGTGATTGGTAACGTCCAAAATGGCAGAGAAGAGGGGAAAGGGGCTGTGAGCGAGTAAAAGAAAAAAAAAAATTCTGTGTCTCTTGTGCTGGTTTCACATTATTTTTCTTAATTCTCCATTTGCTTCTCAGTGTGTTTACAGAGAGGTAACGCACTAATTTGTTTCCCCCACTCAATATGTCAGTAGGTGCACTAGATAGCTATCATTAAAAAAAAAGTCGTAATCAGTGTTTTATTACAATTGTCAAAGAAAATGTTCTTCATGATAGAACCAGATTTGGCCATCAAACAGCCTTTTTTCCAAAAATCCATCTTGGAAAAGGGGGGTATTATGTATTATATCCAGGATCGTCTTCTATTAGGATCATTACGGTAATTAAAGAGCTGACTGATGACCTTCTGTTGTTTATTTCCCTCTCAGGCTGTGGAGGAGGTGAAGAAACTGATTTTAGAGGGTCCAGGCAGCACCCAGGTTGAGTCAGAGGTTCAGATGTATCTTCTGGCTCTGAAGAACTCAATGCTTCCTGAAGCTATTCCCATCTTCACCAAATACGCTGAGTCAGAGGTGGGAGCTTACAGCACCATTGCTCTCACGGCCCTGCAGAGATACGACATCAGCCTCATGACAGAAGAGGTGAACATTTACACATAACATAATTTTCAATGACAGGTAACAAAATTTAGCACTTAACCTGTGGTTTTAACAAAACTTTATGTTTTTAGGTTAAGAAAACAGTCAATAGGGTTTACCACCAAAACCATCGTATCTATGAGAAAAATGTGAGAGCTGCTGCTGCTGACGTCATCCTCAGCAGCAACCCTTCATACATGGAGGTCAAGAATCTGCTCCTGTCTATTGGACACCTGCCTCATGAAATGAACAAATACATGCTGTCCAAGATCCAGGACATCCTCCGTTTCCAGTCAGCGTCCAGGTTTGTTAGCAGACAAGCTTCAAAATTAAAAGCAATTTAAAAAAATTGAATTAGGTGTCTGACAAAATCACCATATTTACCTCTTTTTTGTTGTTTTGTTTTACAGCAAAGTCATAAGACAAGCTATGAATGACATGTTTTCCCACAACTACGACCGTTTCTCAAAGGTTGGGTCATCGTCTGCATACTCAGGATTCATGGCTCGTGAGTGATCACTTTTAATTTCCCAGTTTACGTGATTTTATGCAATATATTTTGTCATGATTTGTAGTCTGAAATGGATTAAATAAAGAAGGTAATCCAAGAAGCATTAATGTTCCGAGTATCTTTTAAGTCAGTCAGTGTGGAGATCTCTAAATAAGGTCAAAAGTTACATGCTAACTGAGATCTCTCTTCCTCCAGAATCTGCTGATGTAACCTCCACGTACAGTTTGGACATCCTGTACTCAGGCTCTGGGATCCTGAGGAGAAGTAACATGAATATATACGGCTCGAGCAAAGGAGCAATGCTTCATGGACTTCAGGTAGAGAAATAAATTGACTGAAATAAAAACTTTTCACAATGCTTTCTACGCTGTAACCTCATATAAGTTTCCTCTCCCTGCTCACAGGTTGCCATTGAGGCTCAGGGTCTGGAGTCCCTGATTGCTGCCACACCTGATGAGGGAGAAGAGGACCTGGAGTCCTTCGCTGGGATGTCTGCTCTACTTTTTGACGTCCAGCTTCGGCCCGTCACCTTCTTCAAGGGTTACAGTGACCTCATGTCCAAAATGTTCTCAATGACGGGCGAGCCCATGAATGTAGTGAAGGGACTCATCCTGCTGACAGATCACTCTGAGGTAGGCTGCTGCCACAGTGTCCTGCTTCAAGGCTACATTTACTGCAGAGAGGGTAGAGCATTCAGAACTCATGGTCTGAGTAGGTAAGGTTTGGATTGCATATGGGTTTGAACAGGAGTGATCTGCTGTTCTAAAAAAGAGCATGCAGAATCTACGTCTTGACTTAAATGCAGACATTTGTGGTTTTATCAAAACAGCTGAACCCAAACACTGTGCATGTGCCTCTGATTATAGGGCCTAAGCAGGTGCAGATGAAAAACTCAGGTGTGGAGGTTTCAAACCTCTTATCCCCTGATAACACTTTGACAAAATGCAGTCATTGATTCATGTGTACATTAGAGTTAGACATTTTGCATGGTATTGATCCAAAAACTATTTTCCATGAAGAGCTTGTTTATTTGTTCAAATGCATCCAGTATGTGTTCACAGATATGAGTAGTGAATGAATTTTTATTTTAAGTTTTCAACCTTAGTGTGTGAAATTACACACAGATGATACCAGAACATGATCCTTGTTTAATCTTATGTTTCTGCTTAAGTGCTTGGACATTGCTCATTTAGTTATGTTGAGAACAAGTAATCATGTGCACTTCTCTCCTTCAGGTGATCCAGCTGCAGTCTGGTCTGAAGGCAGGTGCAGAGTTCCAGGGGGGGTTGGCTATTGACATCTCAGGAGGCATGGAGATCAGTCTGTGGTACAGAGAGTCCAAGACCAGTGTCAATAACAGGTAAAGTCTAGAAACAGTGTCATGAAACAGCCATTATAAACATTTTTGTCCTTCAGCCAAACCGGCACAAAAGCAAAGCTTTTAAACAACAAAAAAACTTACATGTATGTAGGTCACAACCTTGAGTAGTCACAAAAAGGTCACTTATCCCTCAGAGTGTTTTTTTTTTGAGTACTGTATGTACAGTCTGATGTAACACAGCTGCAGGGCAAAGGTCTGTATGATAGAGAAATCATTCTTAGAAATCAGCCTCTGTGACTGAACAGAGAGTAGTTTTAGAGTTCAAAGGCGATGTCACCTCACTGGAAATAGCGCTCTCTTGATGTTGAGTTCATGTGATCTTTAGATGGTCTATAAGCGTTGTCTGATTCATTTGTTCCACCAGCATGTTGGACCTACTCCAGTATTGTGCTTTACGCCCGTCTCATTCCTAAGTTTGTGTGGATATGACGTCAGTTCTGTCTGGTTCTCTATTTTGAAAGCATTACAGCCGATGCAACAACAGTGGCTGTTATGGACCACATGATCGTGTGTGTATCGGTTAGCTTGCGGCATGTGGTGATGAAACGGGATTTAAAGAGCAATGTCATATATTTTTTAACATTTAAATATGGAGTCATTTTACCTTGCAGGACGGGACTTCAAATACACCTCAGAATTTCGATCTCACATTGTCAACAACAGGGTTTACAGCAAACTCAGGAGCCTTGTTTTGATCACTTGATCTTTCGTCGTAAGCGTTCTTATTTCTGTGAAGGATTCGAGAAGCTTGGTTGGTGTTGACGTGTTTCTAAAAACCAATTTCAGCTTAGCAGAGAATAGTTTGTTATTAAAAAATGTTCCTACCCACAATGAGATTTAGATTTTACACTTAATCTGCACCAAAAAACAAACAAACAAAAATAATGTAGGTTTAACTGATCTCATATTAGCAAGTGGGTGAGTTACACTTTTGGAAATAAAAATCTAAATTCAAACCTTTAATAAACCCTCTTGAAAGAGAAAACAAGTGTTAGCTCTGGTGGAGATGTCAGATAAGGATGCTGTAGAATTATTATTTCATCTAGTCTACCCTCACAATCCAGTAAACAAGGAAGAAAAACTTTTTACAATCATTTTTCTGCTTTCCAGTCACTGTAAGAGACTACAGGCTGATTTGCATCGTGTGTGGAGGGGAATGGCAGAGGCAGGTGAATGGATCAGCATAGTTGTACCTCTTCCACTCTGATAATAGACTGGCAGGCTATCTATAGACGCAGAACTAACCACACTGGCATCTTTGCCAAGGCATGTTTCCACAGGCAAAGTTTAAGAGGTTAGAAATTTCAACTGGATGACAAACATTTTGGTGTGAAACAAATGAAGGAATTTGTAACATGGTAGTTAAAACTACTTGTCAGTGTTTCTGATTAACTATGCTTTGAGCCTTTTATACAAACTGTGACACAAAAACATGATCACAAAGGAGGTCTAGAGACCACTGTATTTGTGTTAAGTTACAATAAAATGCAGTTGTTTAATCCCACTCTATACTTAATGTGCTCCCACTCTTAACGTTATTACACATAATGCACCTTAATGGTGGACAATTTAAAAATTACAGTTTTTGTGTTCTTTTGGACACTTTTCCAAAAGTTTAAAATCTAAAAACTCACATACTCATGTTTTTATCCAGAATATAATTTACTGACCTCTGGAGGATGGTTTAGAGCTGGCAGATAGAAAGTAATCGCTTCAAGCTCTCCTTCCATCACACTTCTCAACAAACACCTGCAATAACATTAAGTATGAGTGTTGTCTCACTCCTGCATTGGTTTTAATACAACATAAAATTACATAATACTGCTGCCATATTTGTATTTTCTTGTATTTATTTGCTGTATCATGACATGTGTATTGAACAAATTGATTGTGAGCAGCACTGCACTTTGTCTGTGACAATTTTTCCCCGGGGGACAAAAAAAGTTCATCCTTAACCGTGAAAAACTTAAATTTAGATATCTCACTCATAATTATTGTGTGTCATATCCACGTGTTATCATGTTTGACTCTATTTCCAACTGATTACGGTGAAGTCCAAAGACATGCACATCCTGACACTCTGTTGTTGCTTTTTTGGACACTCATACAGTGAAAAAAAGGATGAATGATACTGAGGGAGTAATATTTTAACAATGGAAAAAAAGAGTCTCTTTTGAACTTTTATGATTTCCTGTTACCTGTCTGTGTGTTCAGGGGAGCCTTAGTGGCCACTGGTAACGTCACCGTGGACATGGACGTCATGAGAGCAGGAGTCGAGGTCAGCTTTGAGACAGAGGCGTCACTGGACTTCATCACCACCGTCCAGTTTTCTGAATATCCTTTCCTGGTTTGCATGCAGATGGACAAAACTACTTTCCCTGTCAGGTAAGCCAAGACTGTACCCACATGTTAATGTTTCATGATATAGTTCTATAATAAAGTTATAATTTTACATAAAATTGTTGCCACTACATTATCATGATGAAGACATAGTTACTTCGCTTTACTTATAAAATACTATTTAATGTTTATATAACTTCCAAGACCTTTTTAACAGTTTCAAGAGGGTCATGGCTCAAAACACTTAAAACTAATGAAGCTAATTATTCTTATGTCAGATGCACATTGTTAACTATGATACAGTTAGAATGATCCTACTATGAATTCCCTATGTTTTCATCAAATAACTAGTTTTAAAGGTGTTTCTTGTTATTATCTTCACTTATAGGCTTTTTAATCTGTTGAAAAAGTTTAAAAAAAGTTATAAATTATATCTGTGTTTTACTCTGTTGGTCACATAATTTAATTTTATAGATATTTGTTCTTTAAGTCACACTGATGTAAAGCTTTTACATACTACCCAATACCCCTTAGAGAAACTTTTGCATCACCTTGAACCAAAACTTATTTTCAATGTTTCTATCACAGTGAGAGCCTGACCAAATACGAGAGCGTACCATCTGGGAAGAGCTTTGTCTCAAGCAAAAGCAAGAAGCAGCTTGTCCCGGGTTCTGAATTCCCTCTTCACCAGGAGAACTCAAACATGTGCAAGAAAGTTTTTGACTCTAGTTGGTAGAAGAGACAACACAAAGTCACCTGGAGCAGGTTGTGATTTGTACAAGCAGAGTACTTTTACTCAAAGATGATCTATTGCATTCAGGGATTTCACAACTCAGAAAAAAAGAGAAGAGAGAAAAGTGCTGAAACTTTTTGTTTTAAACAACACACACAATGTTTACATTCCTGTAAGTATTTAAGTCATTTTGATTTGACAGTTTGTTTATAATCAGGAATTTTTGCATTGTCTTATTTCCTTAAAAATGTATTTATACAGGGGAAACAGGGTGCGGTTTGTTTTATTGGGTTGGTAATACTCATCATCTATACTGTTGTTTTCCAAATCACTCACAGTTAAGGTGCACATGTAAATACCAGACTGGAGACCAGGAACAGAAACGCTCCTCACTGTCAGCACACCTTTTTTTTTAATTAAATATGTTTACGATGGAGGAGTAATGGATTGTTATTATGTTGGTACATCACTGTTAATATGCTTGAAATAACTTATGAAGTGTGGCAAAGTCAAATAATTACTTTTTTTTTTAATCTGAATGGTCTTTTTTTTTTAGACTTGCCAGATTTTTAACAAATATCCAGCCCCCTAAAAAAATCAACACTTTGTTTTGTACATGGCTGTAATTGCTCTGTGAAAAAGAAGTGTGATAGTTTTAAGATTTCTGAGCTACTCAGATCCATATGAAGACATCATTTTGTAAGATCTATAACTTGGTGGAAATAAATGTACACTGGAAACATCCATGGCTTTTTTGGGCTTTTGTTGCAGCACATGCACACACCTGTTTAAAAACTTGAGGCCAGTTGACAATTTGAATAAATTTACCTTTTGCACAGTTGGCTCTTAAAGAGGTTCTAAGAAAACTTTCAAAATGCAAAAACAAAAATTGGGAGTGAGCCAGAATAAAAAGACATTGAGTAAGCAGTTTATTGTAAGCAACAATTTAAGTGAAAGAAGCTATTCATCAGCCAATCAAACTTTAAGACCACAGCTCAGAAAAAAAACCCTGAAATGGAAATTGAATGGAATTCAAAATGACTGTCTTAATGTGTCTCACCTCTGCAGCGATGGTGTCTTGTGAGAGGCCTCACTTATGCAGCTCAACAATCCAACCATGTTCAAAGAAAAAAATCTTTTCAATCCACCATTACCACTAAATAAATAACAGAAATCATTTTCAGCAGAGAAAAACACAGATTTCTCTTCTCACTGCTAAACCACATCAGCCAGTGTGGTGTTGTCTTAAAGACTTTGATTTGCCACAAATGAATTCTGTCCTGCTGGACCCGACCAGGAAACTAAGAAAAAGTAGAAATAACCTATTTTGACACTGATAATCTCATTTTTAGTGATAGATAACAATCATCAATGTATAGAGAGATGAGATCACTTAGAGAGTCCTCACATTCTCTTCAGGTCTTTGTGTCCATAAATCAGAAATCAACATTGATTGATTTATTGAAATCATTCATAATACTGCCTAACAGAAACACAACTGCAGGCCTACCTTTGACCTTTGACCTAAACAAAGCTCAGATTTGTATCATACTTTAGTTGTTATCAATTTAGCTCTGCTTGCATGCTCTCCTTCTCATTGATGGATGTTAAAGCATGTGAGCAGTTGTAATATTTATTCAGCTCTTCAGTTAATATCTCTGATAATAATATATGTCTTCATGACTTGTTTTAGTTTCTTATACAATGAGAAGTCAGTTCACAAGTTTGGCTCAGTGAACATGCAAACTGTTGCACATAAAGACATCTGACTTGTGTTTAGATGCTCCTGCAGGTGCTGAAGTTATTGTCTTATTGATGATGTTTAACTTTGGGCATTTCCCTGTACACAGGCATTCAACAGCAAAATTAATATGAAGTATCTGCATCATGAAAGTTAAGTTTTATCAGAGTGCTGACTTAACAGCAAAGCTAAAAGCATCTCTGTTCCAAACTACGGCCTCTCAGGGCCATAAGCAAAGCTGTAGACTTTAAAACCAGTCATCTTGGTTTTTGCCTCATAGTTTGTCTTTAGTTGCTTTTGGTGAACCCTCTTGCAATCAAACTATTTCAAGATTAAAATGTCCCCCATTGGCCCAGTGTGTATTGATCTGAACATGTCAGAGGAGTCAGATTTACTTCAAACTCATCACACTTGTTGATCCAGGTGAGGCGATAAATCATGACTTTTCTTGTGTCACGGCTGTGACATCAGAGCCCTGCGCTGGCATCTAAATGCAACAACTGGGCTTCAATGTGGATTCTTCAGAAACCACCGAGAGCAGCTGGGGGCAAACCAGTGTCTGCCAGTCTAGCTGCAACCATGACAACCAAGTAAACAAAACAGCAAACTGTCAGGTTAAACTTAAGCCTCAGCCGGGTGATGTTTCAGTGTCACCAGAAAGCTAACCTTGCACGCTGGCAGATGCCAAATGTGCTCTGCTGTTGGTATAAATCTGTTCAATTCCTTTTGACCCTTGTCCTTTACTTTTCTTCAGGTTTTTAATTTGTGATGTTTTGGTAATTAATATGCTTGGTTTAGAGAGATAGGAGGGGATAAAAAATGACTGAAAGAATGTCCAGCACATCTGAATCAATTATACAATTTGTGTGAGGAGTGTGTGAGTGTGGAAACATAAAATTGTTTAATCTTTTGTATGTAAAAAAAAAAAAAAAAAGAAAAGAAAAAAACAACCTGTAAATGTCTCACTTAGTCTTGTATGCTCCTTTGTACTTCATGCAATTGTTTCATAAAGCTAATTGCAATCATTAAAATTTATTCTAGATTTACCTTCATTTTATTCTTTTAAAAGTTATTCATTAAATGTTTAAAAATTGAAACATTCTGGTTTTATCCCTTGAAGATTAAAAAAAACATACTGTAATAAAAGTCATACACCTTGACTTTTCCCCTGTGTGTTTTCACTAATTATATTGCCTTTGTTTGGGCTACATAATTTATTGATTATAAACATTTTTTACCCTCTGATGCATGAATTATTACAGCCAGTGTCAGGATTTTTCCCTTGAGTGTTTTTATTTGTCTGAAAGCATGAAAAAAAAGGATTTTTTTTTCCAAATATTTGTAACTGAGCATTCAAATTAAAACAGTGTAAACTTAATGTAAATACGACTTATTTTTTAGTTTGACTTCTTTTCTTTTTTGGGGGGGTTATTTCATGAATAATCTTTTTTTTAATGCTTTGCAGAAATTTTTAACTCTCTTCATCCACTTTTAACACTGAATAATTTATAGTTGTTACACTGTTTTACCGTCAAATGTTTGTCTATAACTTAAAAAAAAAATGTTTGGAAAAATAATTGAATACATTTTTTCAGGCCCTAAGAAGAACAAAAATATCCTGACACAGACTAATATGAATTTCCACCACATGAACCATTTAATTTAGGAGTAAATAAGTTTTAAATAGGTGTCCACTGTAGTGACCACTGTGCACCACAGGGTTAAAGTGTACTCCCTAGAGAGTTAATCTCTATTTTTGTGCTCAACACAAAAAGCAAGTGACTCTTTTTATCATCTCTAGGAACATCAAAACATGCATTTCGTGGAAACACAGATGGGAACCTGAGGGATGTGAATTCAGACGCACAAACATGTTCATAAGCTTGCATTTGAATTTATTGCAAACATATGTTGACTTGTCAGTCTACATGACACTCATTCATCATTTTCATTACTTTCGAGCTTGTAAGTGCAGACGCAGCACCCACTTCTCCTTCGGTGACATCTTTTCACTGTCATCACAACCTCTCTTTCTCTTTCTTGGGGCAGCCACATGCAGTTGATGTCAGGTTTTAACATACAATACCAAGAAATGACCGTTTGGTCATGAAGGTATTTCATCAAAACATTTGCCCTTTCTCTTTAATCAATCAAACAAACGTACCTCAAACCATCTCACGTTCAGTTAGCCCTCTCTCTATACAGCAAGCTCTGATCACATCAGTTTCCCATTTTTAACCTAATAGTCAGCAGTTTCTTTTAAAGATTGTAATTTCTTTATCAAATCTATGATACAGTGCATCTTTGGAGGTGAGGGGTGGGTCTGGGGAAATCAATAGGAACATTTAACGGGGTCACATTTTATAGTGAAAAGGCCATATACAGGGCTTCTGCTAGCACCATTTTTTAATACTTTCAGCCAATCACTTTGTGTTGATGACAACAATAAAAATTCAAGTGCATTGAGTACATTGTTATTCACAAAAAAGGTCATACAAGTCAATGGAAAAATGCATTAAAGGGGATCTAGTGTGCTCAAATTTCATTTAATGGCTGGTTTATTGTGGCAATCAAATAACTATCATATGCTTTTACATCACATGGCTTTAAAATGATATGTAAATATTTCTATTTTTTAATCTATTTCTATTTATTTATGATATGAAATCATAGCAGCATGGTTTTTAACTTCAACCTCGGACAATTCCACCTCCGACTTCCTCCAGGTCCAATTTTTATCTGTTTTGTAAAAAAAAAAAAAAAAAAAAAAAAAAAAAAATCACAACCATTTCACCTCAAATTGCATTAAATGTTCTCACATCAAGTTGCTCTAAACGGCAAATCATGTCAGTTTTGCTGCACAATCAAAAACAACTCTCCCATATCACTGCATGTCTTTTTTTATCAGTTGTGATGAAATCAGCTCATAGGGACATTTATAGAAAGTCTTTTGTCACAGATTTATAATAACATGTATTTAACAGAAGGTACATAAACTGACCAGCAGCTCCAATTACCCTTTTAGTATGTTTTTAAATTTGTAACTAAAAATAGCGATCCACAGTTTGCAGACGTTCTATGTGGGATACAAACAAAACTGAGTCAAATAAAGACCCATAATTATTTACTGTGAGGTCAAAAGGAAACAAGACAGAAAAATAAAATTATACCTGAAATTTAACTGCAGACAACACTAATAAAAATATATTTTTATCATCAGTCTACACCGTGTTAAATCCTCATTTCCTGCTTGTTATGCGTAAAGAGGTCGAGGATTGATTGAGATTAACTGACACCGCGTGTAAAGTGTAAAGACACACCCAACACATGTACATAGATGCTCCTGTCTACAGTAAAGTAACATGACTCCTTGTTGTATGCTCACAGAATACCAAAATGCCATACATAACTCACAGTCACCCACTGACTCATTCAGATTGCACAAGCACTAACACCCATGTCATTACACAAAAGTGTAAAACAAAAAACAAAAAAAAAAAACACAGCATAGAGGAAGTTATCCCCTAATCGTGTAAGCTGGATCCGACTCATTAAACCTGACAGTACAAAGAAAATATTAACCTAAGTTCACTGTTAAACCAGAGTCCCAGCTATGCTTCATCTTGGCAACACACTTAGTGCATTTCTCTTCACTTTTCACTCTTAACATGTGAGGCATGTGCTTTTAAAACATACAACACTTCATTCAGCATTTTAAATGTACAGGAATTAGCAGCATTTTGTGAGTCCACAACAAGTTGACACATACTTCAAGTAGCACATGAGCCATCAACTCAAAATAAATTGTATGCAATATGTGGCAGTGTGGTAATATCTAAATATTACCTTATTTTAATATTTTATCTTTTATCAGGCTCTTCTTTTGAACTGATGAAACTAAAGATTATGACACAAATGGAAACCAATTTTGCTAATGAATCAATTTCTTCTTTTTACAATCCAGTGTAGTCCAATGGTCCCTATCCTCAGAAATCTTTTTTATATATATAACAGCATGTTTCTCAATCCTCACCCTGTTGAAGGATTAAAGCAAGACTATGCAAATTTGTGTTATTATTGGCCAAAAGCAGCATGAAACGAACAGGATAACATTGCTGTGAATTCTTCTTTGATGGATGGAGTTAATTTCACTGTAGTTAAAGGTACATGATTTTCCTCATTATCTTATGAAGCATGCAGAACCACATTGTTTCCACAAAGCAGACTTACAGACTTCAAGACACCACACTGTACACCCTCTGCATATTGCTTTGCTTTTATAAATATCCGCAGGTTGTTAGTGTGACAGCTTTGTTGTCACTGCGATGAACCAGTGAATTCTTAAACCATCACTAAAACAAGCACAGGTGACCTGCTGTCATCAGCTGTGAGCAGTTACTCTTCACAGAGGATGTGAACACAACCTGCTCTAACTCAGTATGCAAAGCTTTCACTGGAAAGTGCATAGGAAAAAAACGGGTGAATGGCTGTATCATCCAGCTTGTGATTTCCATGCTCAAAAAGACTATCATGGGATCAAATGAAGGATTCAACAACAATTCCCTCTGAGAGAGTATTCTTGGGTTTTGTTATTTTATTTTTATAATAAAATCAATGAAAATTGTCTCTGTTGAACCCTACAACCGCTAAAACACAAACACAAAAATGGACATTATTATGTCAGCACACTGACTGTGTCAGTTTGTTACACCAATATAATAACAACATTAAATATAGATTTGTTTAGTCCTGCATAGTCTTGCCTTAAAACCAAAGTAACAGTAGTAGCAAAAATAGTTTAATCAAAGCTTAGATGCTAACACTGCACTGTAAAACCTGCCTTGTTTCCTTTTGAACTGACATGTTACAGCTGAACAAAACAGCATTTCAAGAGTTACAGACAGTAGCTAAATGGAAAGTACTACAAAGCAGAGTCATATAACAATATGGCACAGCATCAGCCATGTTGCTGAATGCTTTTGTCTTACAAAGTGCTACAATAACAGTAAGATCTGCTGCTGCAAGGATGAACAACAGGGCAAAGAGGGGTTGATGTTTTTGTGGTTGAAGTTTTCTTGGGGAGTAGATCTCAGGTAGAGTGGGGTTATGAAGATGAAACCTGCACTCTTGCTGCATGGAGGCAGATTCTTCAGAGGGGATTTCTGAGGGGACAGAGGAGACATAAGAGACATAAGAGATGTGTTTAACTCAGGATGGGAAAAGTGAAACCAAAATGAAGGACTTGATGGGAAAACTGAATTTGGAGCGAAGTTCAGTTTATGATGAGAGTTGTGCACTGACGACATTATTCTTAGCTGACTCCTGATCCTGGATCAGTCGAGCAGATTCAGCTGCACCGCTGATTGAGGCCCCCTTTTTGATTTGTTTACGCAGGAGTGTTGGAGGTCAGCTGTACTCCCCACCTCCTTCTCCCCATTAAGGAAAAAGCAGAGGGGGAGGGGGCTATAAAAAGTTGACCCTATCTCAGCCCCACAGACTCGCTTCCAAGCTGGAGCTGCAGCAGCATCTGATCTCTCCGAGCAGCTGTCCTCTCCCTGCATCAGCACAACAAATACTTTACATTGCCTGACCTTTTCCTCCTGCATCACTATCCCAGCCATGCCCCCTCTTCCCCCGCGCCACACACACACACACACACACAAACTGTGTTCCACTTCAAATCACTACTCAACCCCATACTAGGCCCCTGCCTGCCACGCACCCGGCTGACATGTATCCCTCATGTTCATGCAGTTGTATTATGCTCTGACACATTAGCTGAGAATGGATTGTAACTAGTTGTAAGTGTGTGTACAGAAGTGTATGAGGAGCAAAGAAATACATTTTTCAACTTTTCCGTCTTAGTTTTTGCAGCTGTGTTTCATTGCAACTTCTCATGCTGCTGCACTACAGCTCATCTGCACAGGGCCCAAAAGAGGTAACATTGACACATGTGACATATGTAAAGCTCTTTGCATTATAAAAAGTATGCTAGGACATGAGTTAGCATTACGCCTCAATCACAAGGTAAAAATAATGAAGCGAAAGAGTAAATTGTTGCTGATGGATTCAAGTTAATTCACTCAACTTGTAACTAAGTCTGTTTTTGATAATGAAATGTGCCTCACCATCAGATAACATGCACCAAACTTCAGTTCTATGTATTTAATTTTTGGTCTTGTACAGTAATGCGTTTGGAATATACTCAGTGAAGTGGAGTTATATGCTAACAAACCTCTAACATATTTTGTGCACTACAAAAACTGGAATAAAAGCAAGTCATATTGTTTTATTTTCAGTAGAATTATAGTATTATTCTTGATATGAGCTGCATTCAACTGTCAAGTCCAGAAAAATGTCTGATTTCAAGTTGCTTAAAAACAAAAATGTTAGAATTGCTTGTGACAAGTATAAAAAAATAATAAATCTGTCATTTGGGTAGGAAAACAGTTTCTTGTATTGAGACATCTTTCTGATTTCAAGACAGTCGACAAGAAAATTTTTCTTTTCCCATTGTCATATTTTTTGGCTTGCTACAAGCTATCAAGGTCTCATTTAGTCTTACATAAATTGAAATAAGACATTTTTCTCGACTTGTTGGTAAAATGTGGCTCATATCAAGAATAACAACAATTTTTGCAAAAAAAAAATAAGACATCATGACTTGCTTGGATTTCAGTTTTTCAAGGGTATGATTACTTAACATGACTTCTTTTAACAAAAGTGCTCAAAATATTAGACAGCAAGGTATTTTGAAACAACAAATAATGAATAAAAATAACTTAGTGTTTGAGTGTTTGTTTGTGCAGGTCTGTGGCACTATTTTAATATAATCTTGGCCTGTCAAAACCCATCAATGCACTTGCAAACTGAATAATGTCTGTTGAAAATCAGACCTTTATACTGATGCTTACCCACATGTAATTCAATATCAAACACATCAGAAGTTTAGCTCTTTTTTTTTTTGTAAAAATGGAAGCAATAAGACTGATTTTATTTTGGTGAAATTCATGAAAACATGATTGTTGCTTCATTCTGTTGGTTACAAACGTAGAAGAGCTCTGCTGTGCTTCAGTAGAAGGGTGTGAATCACAGGACAGTACAGCGGGGGGAATGCTTCAAGGAACGAACACATTAATGAAGTGTAATAATACCCGAGTAATTAAAGCATTTATAAGAATAACTTGATGTAAGGTGTAGCGGGCTGGAATACTTTACTGTGACACCTTCTAACCCTGAGAATAAACCATGTAAACAAACTCGTCTCACACTATTAAAATAGCCCGACGATGTGTAATGCAGAGAAAAGAGGGCTCGCTGCAGGCCGCGGCTGAAAATCCAATCTCCCAGCATGCCTGGCTGCAGCTTGGAGGAGTCAAGTTACCTGTCATGGAGCTACTGCATGTCTATTAACACTGACATCCTAAAGCAGCCCAGCCAGACTCCTGCTTTAGCAACATTAGAGACATAAAACTCCTGTCAGATCTCATGAACTACTCCAGGACCTTTACAGGTCCAAGTGACGGTGAGAGACTGGTGCTGCTGACCACTGAGACAACATGATTCAGCAAGAACAACCTCTAAATACTTCATTATCTTTATTGGAACAGAAATTTAGTACATGCACTTATTATTTCTGAGAGTTAAAGGTAATGATCATACAATTTGAACTCTAGCTGACATAAAGTGTATCGTTGTTATTATAAAACTCAGCTTTTTAAACTTTATTCATTATTTATGCATTTTTAGAAAAAGATTTTTCCTCAATTTTTTTTTCCACAGAGCACTGGATAGTGATCATTATCAATTTCACTTGTAAGTTTCAAACAGCATATTTACTTTAAGTCTGTTTCAGTTCTGTTGATTGAAAGTTTAAGGCTAAAAACTTGATCAAATAATGCTTACATTAACCATCTGAAAATAAAGTTACTGGGTCTTGAACTCAGGTTGTTTTTATTAGAACAGCAAGAGCACTGAGTAGTTAAAGGGTTATCTTCCTAAACTTCCTAAACTAAATTACTCTTTGTATTCAGAGATTTTCCTTTGCGCTATTATTTTGAACAAGAAGTGAGGAATTTCAAACTGATGTTACATCCTTACTTGAAACAGAGAAGTCCAAAATTTATCAAAAATATCTTCCAACCACTGACACACTTTTCATCTCTTCAGGAACTCAAGAAAATGACTGCAATTTGTCAATAAATAAATAATAATGTGCCTTACTTATTTTCTGCTATTTTGTAAAACCGTAGAAAAAGGAGCTTAGACATCCTGGTGGATTAAGTATTACAGGAATAAAAAGTGTTTCAGTAGTCAACTAAATATTGTCAATTTAGGGCAGTGGGGGCAAACACCTTACACTCAGTCAAGGTCTTCATACTTAGGGGGCAATTTGTTGATTTTGGGTCTTTCATACCTGCAAAAGTACTCGGGACTGTAGACTAGTTTACTGTGTTATTTTATGT
The DNA here is from genome assembly GCA_008086565.1 of Thalassoma bifasciatum. NCBI lineage: Eukaryota > Metazoa > Chordata > Actinopteri > Labriformes > Labridae > Thalassoma > Thalassoma bifasciatum. Next base: position 135,436 of record RPOG01000327.1, read on the forward strand.
TTTTCCACAGGGGCATACCAAGGAGTTTTCACTTTCTTCGTCTTTTTTATGTAGCTTTTTTTATTTGCTTTGCGTATTAATAGAATGTTGAAGTAATCTCTGGTTTAGTTTTCAGAACAGATACTGGCAGTTTACAAACAATATAAAGACTGTGATATTTATCAAGATCATATGATATAAAATACACTTCTAGATCCCTTTTTTGACAAATCACTCAGCCCTAATTGCGAGAATGCATCTCATCACAAGAATTGATCAATTCTGATACAAATGTTTGTTTCAATATCGATATGTTAGATCGATCCATCCACCACTAATGTGCATGTGTTGTACTTAGGAATAAACAAGAATCATTTTTTGCCCGTTCTGCGGATAGAGGGAGAGTAGCAGAAGTGTAAGAGACAACACTGTAAGAGTTAAAAAGAATTGGGGAGGTGTAAAACTCTCATGAAATCACTTACATGCATGATGAGATGTTTCCTTGGTCACCGATGCTCCACTACAAAGCTCATTGTTGTTCCATCAAAGGAGGGAGGGGCAATTATTCTTGGACCTTGTTGCGTGGTGATGCTGATGACTGGCTTCCTGTCAGGAATCGCTGCACTTCCTTTGGGGGTCACATGTCCCAAGTTCACGGGCAGCTGCAGTGCTGCGGTCTCACCTGTTGCGCTGTAATACGCACTCTCTGCTCCTGCTGTGCTCGCTTCCAGTCGGGGGCTTCTAGCTTTGTTTACCTTCTCTCCGCTTGCATCCTCAGAGAGACATGGTGACTGCGTCAACACCGCCTGGGCTGGCAGGGTGGGCGAAGGGATGAAGCCAGGGTATATCATGTAGGTGGGGGTGTAAGCTCCTGGGCTCAGCGCCAGGGGGGAGACAGAAAGAGGAATAGGGGTGACTGGAGTAACAGGAGTGACGGGTGACACAGGAGAATGGGGCATGGGTACATCCACATACTGGCCTGTCTCAGGGTCGAACAGTCTCTTTGTGGTGGCCTGTATGGGGGTGTCCACTAGGTAATAATGTCCTGTGGTGGGGTCCAGAAGCATCTTTCGCTGTGTTTGTGGGGCAGTCTCTCCAGCAGAAGGTGTAGGTGACACTGTGGGGACAGACGGGGAGATACACAACACCTGCTGTGCTGCTGCTGCTGCTGCTGCTGGAGGCTCTGCTGGTGCCCTCGCATGATGGTAGATACTGGAAGTAGGGTACTCCAGGATTATAGGGGGTGTTTTGCTGTTGATTTGGTTAATGTTTGATCTCTCCACATTGGAAACAGGCTCTGTTCTCTGCAGTTTGATTTCATTTTTGTATCCCAGCCCGGGGATGGTGAAATAGTTCTCAGAGTCTGTGCAGGCCTGTGTGACAGCAGGATTAGTGGGAATGATTCTGACCTTTGCCTGCTCCACCTGGCTGTGTTTCGGGGACTCTATTTTCACTGATAGCGGAGCCATTGGTGTGTCAGAGCTTTTCAAGGTGGATGAAGTCTGCCGTTCGGATTTTTGTGGAGCAGAGTTGTTAACTGAACTGATGCTGACCCGTGCTTTGCTGCCTAAGTGAAGGACACTTTTATTACCGAATGCCTGACTTTGTTGTGATTGTGTTTTAAACGTGTCATCACTGTAGGGCACATGTATGATATTCTGAGCTCCTGTAGTTTCCTGTGGTTTTTCTGTTTCTGCAGACTGACATGTTGTCTCCGGCTCCTCTGCTCCCTGTTCCTCCCTGGCTATAAGCGACAAAACGTGGCTGCCTGCGATCGTTGGTGGGGCCTGATTTTTGCGCTTCCATTCATTTCTGTCAAAAACATAAAGCTGCTCCATTGTTTTGACTGCAGCTTTGAGCTTCTCTAATGCAGCTTGTTTGGGGATCTTGGGCTCACCTGCAAACTTTTCCTGTCTCTGTTTTGTTGGTTTGGTCTCAGTCTGATTGTCTGACTGCTCAGTGTGTGACTGCTTTGGTGCTGCAGATGTCACCCTGTTGTATGTGCTTTCACTTTGAGGAGCTTCTGCCTGTTTCTGTGAGGCCTCAGCAGCCTGTGGTTTAACATTTGTCTTAACAGAGTGACATTTAATCACAATAGGAGATGGTAATAGATGTTTTACTGGCTCCCTTGAGATAGCTGGTTTATCTGCTGCTGTTGAACATTTATTCTCACTGTTTTCCAAAGAAACAAAGCGATATGAGCTTTTGACCAGTTTACGCACATCTCTGACCTGATAGATTGGTGTTTGGAACTTGCATTTTGTGTCTCTTATGTCTCTAACAGTAAAGTTTGGTATTTTATCTGCAGCAGAAAAAATGTGACATTTAGCATCACCTGCAGCTCTGAATGTGTTGACAGTGTTGAGACTAATTTTGGGAGTTAAAAGGTTGGCGATATTTAGTGTGCAGCCTTTGTTTTCCTTTACACTTCTGAGGCATATTTTAATTTCAGGGGGGGTTCCTCCCTTTTCATGTGCAGGAGCACCTGTGACAGGTGCACTGTCTTCTTTGAATTCCTTCTTTTTTGAATGGAGCTGGTAGCTTGGAACAAAAAGCAGTTTTGTTAACATGCTGTTAGTGTCTAATGCTTCTTTTGCCGTGGTCTGTGTGTCACATACAGGTGTGGGTTCAGGATTCTTTTCAGCTTCTACTACCTCTTCTTTCACTACATTAGCTGCACTACTTTGACTAAGTGGCGCTTTCGTTGAAGTGTTTTCTGACTCTACTGGTGCTATGATGCCACTCTGCTCCTCTACAGGCTCAGGTGAAGCCGGTCTGCTGCCCTCCTGGTGCTGATCATCGACAGAGTTAAATCCAGAGCCTGATTCTGAAACCTGTCTTTGAAAACTGCCTCTTTGACTCCTGTCTTGCTCTTTGAATTGGGAACTCGGTGAGAGTGCTGAATGTGTGTCAAGAATTTCTCCCCTTTCCATTTTTCGCTCCTGTTCAAACTGCATCTTTTTAGAAATGACATTTTGTAGCAGACTGGATGCAAAAACTGCTCTTTTGTGAGTGCCACCCGTGTTGTCTGTGTGTTGATACTGCATCTCACACCCTGACCTGGCCAACACAGTCTCTGTGACCTCACTGGTTCGTGCGCTCTGGGAGCATTTTGGACGTCTGGCGCCTTCAGGCGCTTCTACATTACAGCGGAAATTCAGCGTGACTCCACGCTGCTGTGGCTGATCTGTCACTTTTTTGCCAGAAGATGATGACTGACTTGTTCCCCTGTTCCCTGTGTACATCTTGTTATGAGGCGCTTTGATGCCAGCAACAGACTCACCCTGCCTCTTATTGTCCATAGTCTGGTTCATTTTCAGTGTTGCGCTTGAAGTCTTGTGCGCCATTATGTTGCGCTCGCCTCCCCGGGTAATGTTACCATAATTCCAGTCCACATAAGCTGACCATTTATTCAGCCCATATTCAGACATCGAAGACTCACTCGAGGTGCTAAGATTAATGGCATCGAAGTATGGACATGCCAAACTCCGGAAAGACTTGGCGGTTAAATTACGCACCTCTTTATCAGCGTCATCCAGCTCACTGATGGAGCTGGACGCCCCGCTGGAATACTCATTAATATCTTTCCGTCTCATTTTGGTTGCAAGGTGCTGACGGCCCGGCGCAGGGATGAAATACTGGGCTCTATCGCACAGGGGCCCCGCTCTGGCGCCAGAGCTCACAAAGGAGAACTGGCTCCTGTCTCCAAAGTGTTTGGTGTAGCCACAGGTGCTCTGGTCAAACAAGTTCACCGGTTCGTTCAATGCCTTGGAGGATGTTTGAATCGATAAATGAATCTTACCAGAATTTGCGTCTACGATTTGGTTTTTACACACGCTCAGCTCATCTGAGCTTGCGCATTTATCCGAGTCACCGAGATCACTTTCGTCCTGCTCCGTGCTGACAACCGCGCCCCCGACATTGGAGCGCACTTTCGCCTGGCTCCTGCCCTCCAGGATCAGAGTCCCCTCCTGGGTGTCGTCGCTCTCGAAAGAAGCATAATCCACAAAAGAATAAACCAGGTTGTTGTCTTCGAAATCCCAGCAGGTCCCTCGGCCCAGGTCGTAATCTACGTCGTGGTCGAGCTCGGTCAGCTGGATCTCGTGTGTTGTGATATAGTGGGACTCGTCCTCCACGGTGTCTGAGCCGCAGTGGTCGGACAAAACCGCGCTGGCACCATCATCAGACTCGGTTTTACTGTTCAGATAATTGTCCGTGTACTGGAGCTCTTCACTCTCACTGCACTCACTCGTGTCTGCCTTGACCCGGCTCTGGTCCTCATTCTCCAAGTCTTTATCCACGTCAGGAAGTTTGATCGGAGCTTCACCCGAAACAGGCCCCGGATCTGTCGCCCGTTTCTCCTCTGATATTATTTTCACCTCTTTTTCATGCTCCCCTTTCTTTGTTTTGTCGCATTTCACAACAGACAGCTGGTTTCCCTCGCCAGTGAAAGTTACTTTCACTGTTTTGGCGCAGTCCGGTTTCATGTCCAGATCCACATAGTTGGACTCGTCGCTGTTTGTCTCGGCAGAGTGTCCCTTCTTTCTGTCCATCTTTTCAATTTCTTTGTCCTCTGGGAGCAGCTTCCTGTGAAGTACGGCGTCATCTCGGTAAGTGAGAGTTTCCTCCGCTGCTTCCATTTAGTCCGGTCTTACCGTCAGGTGGTCCGCGTTCAAGATGTTATCTCGACACAGGACGGAAAACTCTGCGGGCTGCAGGGGCGAGGGGGACGGAGAGCGATGGGAGGGAGGGTGGGTGGGAGAAAGGGAGAGGGGAGGGAGAGAGCGAGAGAGAGAGAGAGAGAGAGAGAGAGAGATGGGGGAGTCCCGAGGAAAATCCCATGATAGAGTGTCTCTGAAGTGAGTCTCAGTTTGGTACCATCAAACTTTTCCCACTTGGTTTTCAAACCATGCTCCAAAACTTGCAAAGATTCAGCACCTTTTTCAGAAGGACAGCTCCTCCAGTTTATCCACAATCTCAGAGAAACTGTTTCATTTCAACTTTTACTGCACGAATTTATACCGTGATGCACAACATTTTTCCTGCCCCATCACATTTTTCTTGTTTCCCCCTTATACAAACCAAAAGTGCTTTGCAAATGGAGCCCAAACCATGGAATACACTGTACTGATACATTTTAAAAGTGAAACCTTAAAGGGACTGTGAAGACTTTCTAAGTGATCTTGAAAAAGTCTCATATCTAGATATATGCCTGATAAAAAATTTTTAAAAATTAAAATGAGAATATCAGCACCAAAATAGATCAGTTCTAAATGCTAATTCCTACCTTTCCAATTTGGGACTAGATGGGTAGGATTGGACCAGATTGATTTATAGCTAGTGGAAGTCTCTATGACATCATCACGCCAGCTGATGAAGTTTAGCGGTGAGAAGAGAGATCCGTCTTTTTATCTGCTGCAAGCAATTTCAGCAATTTATGTAGTAGTAATGGTGGAAACAGAAGCTGGACTGTCTAACAGAAACAGAACAGAAGAAAGCCGAACAGGAGAGTGATAGGGCATGGGCTAAAGGCTAAAACAGGAGCTGGAGGCTAAAACATGAGGCTGGGGCAGAAACCAGAGCAAAGCTGTTTATGATCATGTTTATTCCAACCCACATGCAGCAGTTTTACTGTAATGATCTGTTCAAGCCTGAGAGTCTATCGATGAAACGAGGAGCCAGGTTACGTTTGCTCTGCTTGGTAGATGAGCACTGACGGGACCTAACCAGGATTCATGAACACTACTGGTCTCAGCTCTGAGTAGCTTTAAGTGTAGCAGCTACTAAGCAGCAAAATCAATGGACGCCATGATACTTGGCTTGAACTGAGTTCTCCAAAAACCTGCTCCCCCTGGGGTAAATGTATGTTCTCATTATGTTGTGAGCAAAACGTCTGCACTTGACAGCCAGAAAAGTGCCTCCTTGACAGAGCAGGTAGGAATTAAGATGGAGTAAGTAGATTTAGGAAGTACTTGCCCTGAAGGACAAGTAGACAAAAACCCTTAACGTTGGACCCTGTACTTTATTGTATCCTGTCCTATTGTCTGATAACCGCAGCTCACATTCGATGTCTTGTTTGGTATGGATGTTATATTATGTTGTCACTGCACTAATGGTATCTAAAGCTCAATTGTGCTCAGAACAGCTGTATTCATTTGACTAAGAGAAATATTCAACACCAGCTGGTGCCAGTAACTTTAAAGAATTAAAATGTGTTTCCATTCTGCCGTGGACGTAGTTCGTGCTTTGTGTCACCCTTGTATAATCCGCTCTAACCATGGGCTATGTTAGACTCGTGAGAGTTTAGAAAAATTAAATGAAGGATTGGATGACAGTGTTGAGAACAATGCACTATAATGCTGTGTTGGGTGATTATGATCTGGTTATTTGGCCTCTGTCAAACTGTTGAAGACACAAGTGTTGTTTCTGGACAGGGCCCCAGATTGGTGGTATGCAGCCAGGAGGGGTTGGGCCAACAGTTGCTCCATGTGGAGGGCACACTGACAGCAATATCAAGGACAGAGGCAACCAGTATAAAGCCTTTGTCAGCCTCAATTTCCACTTTTACAGTGCCATTAACATGGTTGTCACTTTCATAAGTGACTTTTTTTTTGTTTCATTCAGAGGTGGTAACAAACTTAATTTGTTTACTTAAGTAGAACTTGAGTTCAACTATAAGGAACTTTGAAGTGTTTTTATTAGTAGTCCTAGTGCACTTAAGAAATAAATACTGTACATGTTTTATAGCTATAGATCAAACTATTTTCATAGTTCGAAGTTTCTGTTTCAAGCTTATGAAGTAAAACTTAGATATAAGATTAAGACCAATACCACCATTGACTCAAAAAGTGTTCATTAAGGACATTTTTCAGACAGTTTCCTCAGAAGACAAGATCCCAATTTGGTACCATCCACAACTTTTGCCTGATTAATGGAGTCATACTCAGACATTAATACTCTTCTTGGTTGAAAACTAAATCCTAAACTGATTGTTCTGTAATAATTTTTTCGCAGCATCTGAAGAAATTGACAAACTGGGACTGTATGTGATGGTATGATTGCCCTTTTCCACAAATGTGCCATAACTCTGTGAAGGTAAACTTTATCATCTCTGAGGGGTAGTTCATCTTACAGCCGGCAGGAGCAAAAACAAGACAAAACAGAACACAGTCACACAGTTTACTGACAAAGAACTTCAATGGCCAGCAGCATTTTTCAGAGCTAGCATGGGTTTCATAAAATGGTTTATAACTCAACTTTTTATATCTTATAATGTTTTATTGCGAGTATGTCATGGGAATGTGTATGTCTTTGATGCCATCACTGGAGCATGGAGGAGCTTTAAAATATCTTTGAGCACTTTGCATTGGAATCTCCGGAAACATTTCTGCGTACTTGGATGAAATATCAAAGTAAAAGAGATTTGTAGTCTTGCATAAAAGGCTTCTGGGAAACAGGAGTACCAACCAACTACCCACCCTCTCAAATGTTAAATGAGTCCAGAACTTTCTTAAGAAAACATGATTACTTTTCAAACCTGTTTGACCTGTTTTCAAACATTTCAAGACAAAACCAATCACTCACATTTTCCACAGTATGTTCATATTTTTCCAGAAGCAGTTCTGTTGTGACTTAAAGAAGATGATTTCTGATGAGACACTTTCTCTCTCAGTTACTGCTTCTTGTGTGATCTGTATTTGTCCCGGCTGGCACTTTGTTGTTCCCCAAAAGACCCCAAAAATGCCACAGCAACAAGTCGAGACATCCACAAATTATATATGTCATATGAAAACAACAGCATGAGTGCTAACTTCGTAGGCCTACTTGTTATATTAGTTTCCAACGTTTTTGTAACAGCATCAGCAAGCTTTAATACCCAATAAGATGCTTCTCACTTCTCATCTTTGTTCAATGTCTTAATTACACACTACATGGAAAAGCAGAGAAAACTCATTATCAAGAAAGAAAGAAACAAACATGTTTGAGGACACAAAATTTGATTCTTTTCAGAATCAGAATCAGAATCACTTTTATTGCCAAGTACCTTCAAGAAGCATACAAGGAATTTGACTTCGGTTTCAACTGTGCTCTCTTTGTGCAAGAAACAAGTAAGAATTAACATTAAATATCAAATATATATATTTTTTTACAAAACGATATCAAGTAACTACAAATTAGAAATATAGAAACTTTGTACAGAAGGAAGAAAGAAAAAATATATACACATTTAAATTAACTTGTGCAATGAAAATGCGCAATAGAGAGAATGTGCAAGACCGTCCATGAGCCTGAGACATGACAGCAGGATGACAGATTGATTTTTCTCTTCTTGTTACATCTTCTTGGGACTCCAGTAACTTCTACAGAGAGAACAACTAATCTACGCTCCACGGCTGTCAATAAATTTCATCTAAACCCTCTGAGTTTGAACACTTTCCAATCTCCAATCTTTCAAAACACCTGTGGATGAAACCTTTCAACCTTCTTGCCTCGAGGCAGGGCATTTGCTGACTCCCTGAAGCAAACATTGAACCCCTTAAGGTCATGACCTGAGCTTAAATTTCACAGCAACATATTACAGCTATAAATGCTGTTTTATGATGGTTCAGTTCATCTCTGTTTTTCAGTTTGAAGCAAGTCAAATGTAAAACTGTAACATGCTGAAAGATATCAAAATAGCCGAGGTCTAGTAAATATGAATAATTTTAAGTGCATTTTGTGCTTGTACACTTCATGAAGATGAATATATGCTCCCACTGTAAAACATGACAACAGGACTAGTATCTCCTAACCTTGCAAAGCATTCGTTTTTCTCTTTCCTTTTCAAAACATGAACACACACGCAGGTTGAACTGACCTCTACAAAGCTGATAAATTTAGGCAGCTATTTAAAATGGGGACAGCGCTCACGCAAGCATAGTTGAGATCAGTTTCTTACAGTGGCTACATTAAAACAGCAGGTGTTAAATCATGAGCACCATTAATCAATGCCACCAACGGTCCACGTGAGGACCTTTTCAACCCCGGGCCCTGACCTGATCACATCAGAATTTGATTCAGAGCTGAGTCACAAAAAGTACCTACTCCAAAAATAACTCTTTGAATGTGAAGGTCAAGTTAAACAGTAACACAGCAAATCTTCAAGTGTTAACAAGTGTTGATTTTACAGTGACAGATTCTTAGAGCTGACAAGTGGTGGTCACACAGTTGTTCGTCCACTCACAGGGATCACATGGCTTTGGATGGACGACTCCAGAGCTCATGACAGACTTTGATGTGTGTGTTCTTACAGATGGAAAACTTATTACATTCTCAAGTGTTTTTTTTATCTAAGTTAAAGAAGCTGGAGAAAGAGCTTTGACTCTAGCAGAAATAAAAGCTGACCTTGTGTCCAGTTTCTCAAAATTTAACGCCATAAGTTAAAGTAAACAAAACTTTTAAGACTTAATGAACTTGCAGATGTGTTCCAAAGAAGATCTGATTCTGAAAAATTCCCTTAAAATCATCATTGCTTGAATAAAGATTTGACGATCACTTAGCCAGTGTTTTGTGTAGCCGTGCAGCTAAACCATGACCAATGAAAGGGATGTTCAGTGACAGGATGTGAGATAAGATAAGAAGAAATTGAACAAAAACAGACGTTCAGATACACATGGCTGCATGCATATTTATTTTGAAAGGAATAAAAATATTTTGGTAAAATGTGAATACCTCACAGAATTTTGTCAGTCATTGTATTGTCTTACTGATCCTTTTATGTTCATTCTGTCTTAGATTTTTACTTAGGTTGTCTTTCCCAGTCTTACACTTTTATAACTTTTATTTCCAGTTTTCTATTAGCCCATTGTATTTGTATTTTGTTCTTGCAGATTCTTTGTGGTTTTGCCTATTTTTTGAATTTTATTTTTTTCCTTCCTGAGCTCTTGCCTATACTTTGCAGAAGCGTCTTATAACCACAAATCTTGAAAGGTACTTTATGCCTTAGTGTGGACTGTGTTTTTAAGACATTCAAATACGATTACATGTTAGGTATTATGTGTGTTTTGCATACTTAGACTGTTTAGGTGCTGCAACATAAGACATATTTTTTATTTTTCTTGTGAAATTGTCCCTGATTTTTTAATGACCTGATCACTGTTGTGGTTTTTTAAAGTGTTGCAAGGCATATGTGAAATGTTGGTCAATCTTTCAATAAAACAAATGTGACGACCTTAAATGCTCAGTGTATTGTCCTGGGTGATGTTAGACTTTTTTTCTCTTTGAAAAATAAAAAGTAAGGTAATTACTAAAGAGTGGTTAATTGTTGCAGATGTGAAGTGGAATATGATTATTTGTGTTCACTTTTTAAAAAATTTCTTTTCATATTTTCCAAATATACTTTTGAAATAAGATTCATATCTGTTTGAGTTTCTGCAGGATTGTGCCTTCTATCATTGTCGGTGTGTCTGACACTGAGCACTGACTCATCTGCAGCTCCTCTGAAGGAACTGGAGAAGTTTTAGGGCTCAAACACCTGCTGTGAAGCAGTCACCAGCAGCCAGACACAACCACACTTGTGCAGGTTTCCCCCTCGCTTCAGATTCAAGGCTGCCGTGGTTCAAACGGTCAGAGGTCAACTTTGGATTTGAAAGTGTCAGATGTGAGGTGGCTCAGTGTATGTGAAGGATTAGAGTGATACTCTAAACTGACAATAATGACAATTCACTTTAGGAGGATAAATGACCGCTGAGTATTTAGGTTGAGGGTTCACTCGGTTTACACATTTATACATATCACAAATTTCAACACATCTGTCAAAATGGAACTGAAATAGTGTTGTCAGTGAAATTAAACTTTTTTGCATGCTAAATCAAATAAGGTGTTAGCTTGTTCCACAAATGAAAGTAATGATTAAACATTTATTTCTTCTTTGAAGGATGCAAATGATATGAAAAAGAAATTTCCTGACATTATTTTGATGAAAACTGTGTTTTTTTTGGAGAAAAGCTTTTCAAAAATGGAAACAACCACCACATTTACCCCCAAGTTAGCATTAAACTAAACCTTACTGTACAGGACAGTCTAATTGGGCATTTTTAACTGTTTTTCCATAGATTATAAGACATTATTACAACCAACTTTCGATTTCAGCTCAAGCATTGTGTTTAAAACCTATACAGTCATATTCGTAATTAAGTATCATTGCACTTAATAAGGGAACCATCATGAGTTCATGAAATAAATGGCACCGGATTATTTTTAAGTTAAATAGTTTCAACACTGGGACTGTTATTATTATTTATTTGTTTATTTTCAGTGCTTTTGAGTGCAGATGTCTTGAGCTCATTGAGACCATTTCCATTTTTTTCACCCAGTTCTTCTCAACATAGGGAAAGAAAGGGATGATGAAAAAATCAGAAAATCTTCAGAGCATGAAAATCTTTCTGTGCGGTTTTTTAAGTTCCCTCTGCTTTCTCCTTGATAAACTTCACTCGTATGCCAGCTCACCTCTGTACCCCGTAATTTTTCTGTGTTGTTCAGAATGACACAGACATCTCAATCATAGACACATGATGATGAAGTATTCATCATCTGTGTGATCAGGAACAAGTTCTTCATGACGTGTGATAAACGCAGCAGACGGTGCTTTGCCTGAGTTGATTGTATTTTGCAGAGATGCTGTTCTGAGTTCCTGAATCACACTGTGGTTGTCTAGAAAGAAATAGAGAAGAGATGTTTGCTGTGGCGTCATCTGGTTTCAGCTTGCACGTGTCCTGAGTGTTTCAGGGATACTCTAGCCTAAAAACAGCAATGCTAGATGCAGAGCTGTCTTGAATCACGCCAGCAATGGTAGACATGTACGGTTGCTCCCTTCTGGCTGTGGGTATTTGGTTTCACTCATGCTCATAAACTGCTGGTTCTCCAGCAAAGGTCAGCACCTTGTTAGGACCTGCAGCGACAACTAACAGCACTATTGTTCAGGAAAACCTTCTTTCTATGAATATTGAGACTACTTGATGTTCAGAGAAAACACAAAAAAGTGTGACTTAATTTTAATGTGATAGTGGTGAGTAAGTGTTTACACTGATTTTTTTAAACATTAAAACACAACAGACAAAATAAAATTTAAGCTACTGCAAACTTTAAGTTAGACACTAAAGCCTTAAGGATCTGGTATGTTTGGGAAAAATTGTGTTAGTTTGATACCATATCTTCTGACATAAAAGAAGCATCTTTCTTAAATCTTAAAAACAAATCTAGTATAGATGATACTTGACCATAGAGGAACTAGAATAGAACAATCCCTTTGTTTCTATAATTGTTTCCTTCACCATTTCAATCAAGTGACTTTCAAAACAAGCTAACGACTAAATTACTCCTTCATACAGCAGCCATCATTGATATAGTTGAAATAATGCATATATTTTAGCCTGTTGCTAATGTTTTAGCCTTTAACCTCTGTTTTAGCCTCTATCTTGTGCTCTATCACTCTACTGTTTAGCTTTCTTCTGCTTCTCCGTCCCTTCTCTGTCAGACAATCCAGCTCCATTTTCCACCGATAATACTAAATAAATCATTTTCAGCTGTGGAAAAAAAAAAGAATACAGATCTCTCTTCTCACTGCTTAATTTCTACAGTTGATGTGGAGTTGTCATAGAAACTTCGACTTGCTCCAACTCAATCCAGTCTAATCCAACCGGAAAGGAAAGCTAGGAATTAGTACTTGGAAATAATTTATTGTAGCGGTGATAATCTCATTTTAAGTTGTGGATAATAGGATTTTTTTCAAGATAACTTTAAAGTCCTCACAGTCTCTTTAATGAACTTGTTGGTTATCACCTGCTGCCACCTTGTGGTGATTTTGTATAACAGCAGCTCTCTCCCGCTGTGAGGAAATGGTCCAGAGCTCTGAACAGCTCTGATTCGTTTTAAGGAAAATCTCAGATGTAGAACTTCTCCAGTTACATTTAATAAAAAGACTTAGATTTGCAAGAAGCCTTTGTCACATCTTTTTAAAGGAATCTACCTTTATATGATTTCTTATGAGATGTTGTTCAACTGATTGGACTCTCTCAGCTGATGAAGGCAAAGTGAAACGGGTGGAGGTGTGCACGTGCATTTCAAAAACATAAACGCTGTCCGTGGTGCTGAAAAAATCCCAGCCATACTTTGCATCGTTTGTTTTTGATGCTCAATCTGATATACTTGCTTTAACTGTATTAAAGAATTTGGTCACATAAGTATAAGATTTCCGCAGTTGGTTGGTTTTCCCATAAATGTCCTTTGTTGATGAGTTGACGCTTTTGTTTTTTCCCTCCACTGTCCGAAATGGAAGCAGTCTTCCGGGACGCAGCTGCAGCCGTATCAGCCTGTGTCAGGACTTTCCGCTGTTCTGCTGCATTTCTGATGTCGCCGAGGCGGGATAGGACTGCTGCCGTCACCCACCACGCTCGCATTTACAGACATTAATGCTCCAGAGGCAACATGACATCCACTAAACGGTGGTTACTGACCGGTGTGGTGCTTGTGTTCATTTACGCAGCAGCTGAATGTAAAAGAAATTTCAAATGTCCTTCAGGATGCTCGTGCACCAAGGAGACCATCATCTGCGTCGGAACCTCACAGATCCCAAAGACAATACCGAGCGAAATCAACTCACTGTGAGTAAACAATACTTAGATATTCAACCAGAGTGGATCATCTTTGTGTCTCAAAACAAAGCAGTCAATGTTGCCTTCAAGGAGACAGTCTGTGCTGCTGTCGTCCTTTCGGTCCCGCAGAGTTGGCTCCTGATGTGTCTGGTACAGTGTGCAAAAATGTCCCACTTTGATTTAATGTGTTTTTCTTTCAGGAGCATGGTGAACGGATCTATTTCTGAGGTCACTGAAGGGATGTTTTCTCTCATGCCTTCTCTTCAGCTGCTGTAAGTGAGATCTCCTTTAACTGCTGATCAATCTTCCACACACAGGGCTTTGATGTGCAGACACAAGCACAAAGTACCTGAAATATCAGAAACAAAATAAGCAGCAGATGAAGAAAATATACAGCTCTTAAAACTCATTGATAAAGTTTTCTTTTCACAAACAGACTTCTAAATGCAAATTCTTTGACCACAATCAAGGATGATGCTTTCTCTGGACTCCCACATCTAGAATATTTGTGAGTATCATTTGGAGAAACTGTCTGATTTTTCTGTTTAACACATATTTTTGTTAATCTTTTGAACTTTAATGAGTATATTTGAAATTGTATGAATGGCTTAAAACAAGACTATTTCATATTAATCATTTAAAATTCCTGTCATATGTAAATAACACCATTTTCTTACAATATCATTACACCCCAATCCAAAGATCTGAATCCCTCCGAATTAGGATTAAGATTAGACAGGAAATAAAACAGATAAAGTTGAGTCTGAATTAGCCCATATATTTATTCATTAAAACATAAGTCTGATATGACATGCAGCTATAGCCTACATTAGTTTTACATTAGTAATAGTTCAAGCAACTATTTTCACAAAGGCAGATTTATTGCATTTAATTTCTCATTTTCTAAACCAGTAGATATGTTAATTCAAATCTTGGTGTGTATATGTTTTCCAATTTTTTGGATGTTGAGTGCACATCTGCTTCATATTGTTCTGCTGATGTAAAAAAATGTATTTCAATTCAATTCAATTAGGTATTTCTATTCTATTCTATTATTTGTTTACTCTAACTGTATTTTTTGGGGTGCAGATTTATTGAAGGAAACAAGATTGAAACAATCACCAAAAATGCTTTCCGTGGCCTGCGAGATTTGACCCATTTGTGAGTCTGCTGTCTTTCTTTCTTACAACCCCAGAATGTCTTAAGAAATGGAACACCACTGAAAGAAAAAAAATTGTGACTTAAGAATACTACAAAATATTGACAATATACATTTTTTTTGCGTGTTGCGATAGATCACTGGCCAATAATAAGATGAGGTTTCTGCCCCGGGACCTGTTCTTAAACTTGGATTCATTACTGGAACTGTGAGTAAGCAGTTGTTGTGTCAGCATTGAGGGTGTGTGTGTGTGTGTGTGTGTGTGTGTGTGTGTGTGTGTGTCCATTCCCTCACTCCTTTTAACATACAGCTGACTCAGGCTGTGTGTTTTATTTTGCTGCATCAGGAAAAGCAGGAATATTTGGTTTATCTTTTATAGTACATCACAGTGAAATCACAACTTTTCATTTTTAATCTTATTTGGATTGATTTCAGTCACAAAGCCAGTTGCTGTGATTTTCCTGGATGAATGCTGAACTGAAATGTTGATGTCTTTCTCTTATCTATTGCATTCAACTGCACCCTCTCCCGTGTCAAAAACCAGGGATCTGCGAGGAAACTCTTTCCAATGTAACTGTGAGAACAAATGGTTGATGACGTGGCTGAAAAACACAAACGCCACCGTATCAGATGTCTTCTGTGCCGGGCCCAGCGACATGAAGGGCAAGCGGCTCAACGACCTTCCTATTCCACCAGGGGAGTGCATGTCCACAGGTAAAAAGATGCAGAAATAAAAAAGCCACTTAGGGAGAAAGAAAGGATAGCGAAAATAGTAAATCAATAAAACAGCTGAATAATTCAAAAGGATGCTGTCGTGCAGAAGTCTGCACTCAAAACAAACAGGGAGACTCCTTGTCATCAAGTGAGCCTCTGATAAAACCAAACCATGAACACACAAACACACGGTGCAGACACACACCCAAAACAGATGGAGAGAAAAGCCTGGAGGGGGCTGGATTTGGGGCTTGATGGTGGAGCTGCCAGGCTCACATGCTGCCAGTAAAGAGCAGTAATGTAAGTATCACACTGATCCCCTCAACAAAAATGCAATAGTGCTGAACATGGGGAAGTTTGTTTATTAGATGATGGGATTGAAGGTCTATTCCTTTTACAGGTGATGGCTGTTCTGTGGTTTTTTTCACAAGTCTCTGCTGTTTCAAGCTTCATTCTGTTTTCATGAAGTAATCACTAGGAGACTATCAGTGTTGATAGATGCAGAAAAATCAAAAATGATCCATCATAACACTATTGAATTCCACAAAAAAGCCTCTCATCCTTTAAAAAACTACCAAACCACCAAACATCAATTCAGATTGTTATGATCCCAAACTGTCACTCAGCAGCATTTCACAGCATGAATAATGTAATTTAAGCAGAGAGGTTCTGAGTCTTTCACTTTGTCAGCGCATTGGCAGTTTCTGTATTTGTCTGCATTTCACAGACTTTGTGCGTCATCAGTCAATTCCCATTCAGTCCATGTCAGCGGACATCTTCTCCTTCAAAGAGGACATCTATGTGGCCATGGCTGCCCCGAACTCCAACAGCTGTGTGGTCATGGAGTGGGATCACATCGAGATGAACTTCAGGAAATTTGACAACATTACAGGTTTGACAAACACAGAACAAGTCGATCAAAATGATAACGAATGATAGATACTCATTGGCTTCAGTTTTTATGTCAGAATTGTCGACACATACACTTTTAAACCTTGATGTAAATTTACAGCAGAGTCCCAGCAGTGATAAACTGTATTTTGTTACAACAGTATAATACTATGATAAGCAATGCATTCTGGGAATTTTAAGAGTCTCTTATGGTCCGAATGATCAAATGCTCCTACTTAGAGTATTGTTCCCATAACAGGATCACTGGCAGGGGTCTGCTGCTGAGCCATGTTCCCTCCGCACTCATGATTGTTATGTTGTAATTAACAAAAAATTCTGGGTAAAGCTTGTGAGCTGTAGCTCTGCTAAGCGGCTGGGAGGAAGGTGTGCTAAGAGGTTATACAAAGAATGCTTTTATGAATTTAACAGTTATCTTTACTGTGAGTGAGGAGAGAATGCAGTTGATATGATACTCTGCTACACATTATAGGGATGTGTGAGAGGGTGTTAACACTTAAAAGCACGTACAGGCTCATCATGGTTAAGAAACACACCAGTCTGATGGAGTACGAAGTTGTAGATCCATAATGAATATTACAAACAAAAACTGCTTTTAAGATACTGTAAATGTTGCATCTACAGTAAATTACTGCACATATAGTCGATGATAAGTTCCTGTATTTCCACAGAACAGACACTGTTATTTTTCAACAAAGTAGTGGTGAAATTGCTGCCAGTAAAATACTGTTTTTTAATATTTAAAGCAACATACAGTATGTTCAATTACAATGACTTCCTGTGTTTGTCTTTACAGTAGGACACAGTGTGCTTTTTTCCCAAAATGAAAGATAAACTGTTTAGAGAGTTGTTTAATGATGAGTTTAAACCTCATGTATATGTTGTAGTGAGACTCGTGTTCTCATTTTCTCATTTTCTTCACAGGGAAGTCTGTTGTTGGCTGTAAGTCGGTTCTGATCGACAACCACGTCTTGATAATTGTCACTCAACTCTTCGGTGGATCTCATATTTACAAGTTTGATGACCAGCAGAACAAGTTCACAAAGTTTCAAACTATTGAGGTCTTCAACATCTCAAAGCCAAACGACATCGAGGTCTTCCAGATGGATGGTGACTGGTACTTTTTGATCGTGGACAGCTCTAAAGCAGGTCTGTCTACTCTGTACAAATGGACTGACCAACCAGACCGCAACGAAACTGGTTTCTACTCCTACCAGTTCCTCCATGAGTGGTTTCGTGACACAGATGCTGAGTTTGTGGAAGTGGATGGGAAGTCCTACCTCATCATGGCCAGTCGCTCCCAGGCACCAGTCATATATCTGTGGAACAAGAGCACCCTGAAGTTCATCCTTCACAGCGAGATCCCGTATGTTGATGATGTGGTGTCAGTCAAAGCTTTCCAATTGGAGGGCGACTTGTTTCTGGCGATGACCTGCTACATCGGTGACTCCAAAGTCCTGAAGTGGAGCAGTAAGCAGTTCACTGAGGTGCAGGCTCTGCCATCTCGAGGAGCCATGATCCTCCAGCCGTTCACCTTCACAGACAGACACTACCTCGCTCTGGGCAGTGATTACTCCTTCACACAGATCTACCTGTGGGATGTGGAAACCAAATTGTTTCACAAGTTTAAGGACGTTTATGTTCAGTCGCCCCGGTCGTTCATAGCAGTCACCACTGACCGCAGAAATTTTATCTTTTCCTCCAGCTTTAAGGGGAAATCCATGGTGTTCGAGCATATTATTGTAGATTTAAGCTTATAATGCCTTTTGAGATAATGATTATGAAAAGGATTGGTAACTTGGATCACACTGTATGTATGCTAGTATGGAGTTTCAACTGCAACCAGTTTTATCTCTCTTGGTTTGAGTCTAGCATGCATTTCTAGCAACTGTGGAAGTTTAATTACTGCAAACATAACAGAAGTTAACAGACGTTAGGAGTGGATGAACACATGGGGGCTTAAGAAAGTCTTGTGTTGTAAAGATATTGCAGAAGTTCCCTTTAAATAATTAGCTGCAAGAAAAACTCTTTGGTTCCACTTATTGACTCTAAAACATCAATTGTTCATAAAAATGCCCTCAACTTGAGATGACTGGAACTTTCTAGAAAAAAACGAAGCCATATGAAACCAGTAACTAATTTAATGGTGTGTTTCAATGTGCATGAAACAGAGGCTTTCTTTCAAGAGCTATATCAAAAGCTGAATACTATGAGCTTAAGTCTAACTGCATCCACAACGAAAACTAAATGCTATAACATTTTAGTGCCTGAAATGTGGCTTGACTAATTTCTATGCAAATGTAAACCACTGAATGTTACTCTGAATCACAATCACAAGGTTAATTGTGTGCTGCTACAACATGAAACATCATTTAAATGTTCTTTCAACACATCGGGTGTCCTCTTTTCTGCACTGATATTTTGATACATTTCATGAATTGCACAGATACAGTAATAAATTGTTTGGCTTTGGGTAAAGAGTGTTTTAACACATACAATAAAACGTAAAGTTGATGTCAGGCTATGGTCTTATAGCTGTCATACCATTACCTAGAAAAAGCAATATGTTTGTCTTGGCATTTCAGATTTAATGAAAAGTTAAACATCGTCCTTCTCATCTACATTCTTACACAACATTAAGGCTGAAATGAGTTTGTGTAAATGCATTAAAGAACATTTAACCACATGTGCTGTTGTTTTTGTCTTTTTTTTCAACACAGGCCCTTACAATGTACTTTCCTAATATATCTAGAATTGAATGATATTACTGCCAGCAAAAGTGATATCAGGTATTCAGGTGCTTTGAACAGATAAACCATAAGCTCACTCAGGAATCAGCTTTACATTATCTAAGATAGAAACTGCTGTTTTTCAATCAATCCTGCTGGAATTGTGCTAAACATTCAACCAAATAGAAAATCATCTTTGAATAAAATGAAATAGAAGAGATAATTTCCCCTGTTTTCAATGGTCCAAGGTAAGAGAATTTTAGCACAGTCAGTGATCCAGTATGTGATGGGCCAAATTCTTCAATGATTTATCTACTTCTCAAACAGTGAGGGAAAATGAATATGTAGGTAACTGCAGTTGCATGATATTTTAACCCTGTGGTGCATAGTGGTCACTACAGTGGACACCTATTTGAAAGTAATTTACTCCTAAATCCAATGGTTCATATGGTGGAAATTCATATTAGCCTGTGTCAGGATATTTTTGTTCTTCTTAGGGCCTGAAAAAATCTTTTCATTTCTTTTTTCAAGTATATATATATATTTTTAAAGAGTCATAGAAAAACATTTGAGGGTAAAAAAGCGCAATAACTATAAATTATTCAGTGTTAAAATGGATGAAAGAGAGTTAAGATGTTTGTAAAGTATGAACAAAAGATTATTAATGAAATAACCAAAAAAAGAAGAAGAAAAAGAAGAAGTCAAACAAAAAAAGAATTCATATTTACATTTAGTTCACACTGTTTTATGTTGAATGCCCAGTTACAAATATTTGAAGAAAAAACATGGAAAACTTTTTTTTTGCTTTAAGACAAATAAAAACACTCAAGAGAAAAATCCTGACACTGACTTTTATCATCAGAGGGTTAATATTGTCCCTGTGTGGTAATTGTATGTTTTGTGTTCTGTTTTCAGCAGCTACAGTTCTACAAATATACATGGAGAAAAAAAGACATATCTTCTACCCTTTGGTTAAGAATTAACGTAAGTACAATCTTCAAGAGTTGGCCCTCGACTTCCTTTATGTATGTCCTTCTAACCCTACACAATTTAACAATATGTCCGCTTAACAATTTGAAAAGAAAAACAACAACAACCTTAACTTTAATAGAATAGTAGCATCAATGAACAATCATTCACTTCAACACAAAGGCTATATGGGTTTCATGTGTTTTAGGTAATTTCTTGTGGTATGCTGTCAATTTTGAGCCTTTAGTCTTTCTTTCTTTACTTATTTACTCTTCCATTTTTTTTTATTTTCCCTACAAATGTCATGTTACCTTGTTTAGCTGTATTTTTATTTGATATATATGAAAATGAAACAGCTGACACCGTATGTTACATTGAACATACAATAAAACTATTGCAAAGATAAATAAAATAAATGCCAAAAGTCAAATCCTTAGGTTTTTGGACGATTATAAGAAGGCAAAATATGTGAAGTGTTTATTGTAATATGTACATGCATTGCACACACTATCTTTACCATGGCATAAAGAGATAATTTAAGATAAGAAATAACTTCTTTCCTCCATTTTTAGGGGAAATTTCAAGGTCAAGTAATTTTTTTTGAATCAAATAATTTTACACTGACGAATCAAATACTTATAATATCACTTTTAATTTAATTTAATTTTTTAAATATATCTCAATTGGGTGTACTTTTATATAGATGTCTGTGAATGAGCCGTATTAGCCACTATGGTTACCAAGGAAATCTCAGTTTTTCGAGGTTTTCCAAATGCGTCGCAGCGATCCTCTGACGTCAGGCTGACGAACGGAAGTGATGTAAATCACGTCTCTAGCTCATCTAATCCGTTGTGATGATGCAAAATGTCTCTAAATCTGGTCCAGAGGAGAAACCTGGGGTTAAGTCTTTGAAACTGACATTACTGGTTTCTGTATAGTACTTTTTTTTGTGGCGGCGCGCGCTCAGAGATGGATCCGTCAAGGAGGAGAGAGAGTGAGTTTCAGGGTTTGCTGAACGAGGTGAGAGCAGAGTCACTAACCTGCACTGAGCCTGTGCACCACCAAACTGACAAACAAACACCAAACCTGCGGCGTTTCACACTCTTTAACATGCTGTTCGTGATTTACAGTTTGCAGCTTGAATCAAACAAACAAACAACAACAACAACAAAAAAAGCAGGATTAAATAGCTGCTGCGTTAGTTTGCAGGAAATGTTGATGAGGAAGTGATTTTTCTTTTCCTTGTACCTGCATAGTCCGGAGTCATTTCAGAGGGATGTCACATAAAGTGAAAACCCGGCTGTTATAACTATGTTATACACTTTTCTTTTAATACTTCAGCATTTAACTATAAAATATAAAGAAGATTATAGATTTTGGGCAGTTGGTAACCAGCCACAGATCCAGCAAAATATTTTTTTTTTTAAATCTGTGCTATACATGAAAACCTTTATGATGACAATCACTCATGTTTGATTGCAGTTTTTTTTTTTTTTTTTTTTTTTAAATTCACTCAGCCATATAATGATCTTAAATAGTGCCAACTAGAAATAGACCAAATTGATTTTTCCAGGGCCGATACCCATTATTAGTAATCAAGGAGGCCAATAACAGGTATTTGGGATCAACAATTATTTGTAGTAAAAGTGAAAATACTGGCATCAAAATTTTGAATGATACAAACACTTTATTTGTAACTTTACTCACAGTTTGTCTCAAGAAGTTATCACTGCCTCCTCATCCTAATTCATTTAGTGTTCTTAAGAAAGCCCTTTCTTCTTTTGTGGTTTAACCATACTTTATTTTTTGTGAAGTTCTTGATTTGCAAGCGGAAGTTGGAGAGTAAGAAAGAGGCTCTCCTGATTCTGTCTAAAGAGCTGGACACTTGTCAGCAGGAGAGAGATCAGTACAAGCTGATGGCCAACCAGCTTCGAGAGCGACATCAAGGACTCAAGAAGAAGTACAGAGAGCTCATTGTGAGAACTTTATTTTCGTACTAAACCACTTCTATCTTTGGATACAAACACATTATTTCACGTTGTATTCTATCAAAGTTGGTAATCACCACAGTCAAAGACAACTTTGTGTTTTGTTTAGGATGGAGACCCATCTCTGCCTCCTGAGAAGAGGAATCAAGTGAGTGATTTCAACACATGCATTTTAATAATTAGCATAAAGTTTAAAAAACATCATATCTGAGGTCTAGAAAAGTGCATTTGGAAAGTACCAAAAATAAAAGGACCTCCAAACCAGAATTTTAGCGATTAATGAGCAGTCATCACAGAATAAACCTTTTATTTCTGAAATAAAACAGATGTCTTATCAAATGATGTAAAAATGTGGTATTTACTGCAAACCTCTCTTTTATTTTATTATTATTTTTTTTTTCAGCTATGACTATTCTACCTGAATGATTGCTCTTTCTAAAGCTGAATAAAGCTGATTGAATACTTGTTCAGTCTCATGTTTACGTCTCTTTCAGGTGAATTTGGCCCAGCTGCTGAGAGACTCCAAAGAAAAAAACACTCAGCTGTCAGACGAGGTGAAGGAGCTGAAACAAAGACTTCTGGAAGCTCAGGGCGACAACAAGGTACAAGGGGTGCCTTCACATAAAAAAGGGAATTATCCATGGATAAATGTCACAGTGGTTTGTTTGATCATCTGATCGTGTTTGTCCGATCAGCTTCTACGAATGACCATCACCAAACAGCGGCTTGGTGACGAGGAAGTCGGTGCTCGACACTTTCCTGCACATGAAAGAGAAGATCTGGTCAAACAGTTGGAGAGAGCCGGCGAGCAGGTGAGAAAAGGATGTTTTTGTGTGCCATGTTGGAGTTGGACCGTACCACCATTTTATCAGCTCTGTTTTAAATCAAGAATCACAGAAGTGGCTTAGTTTAAAAGTCTTTTAATTAATAAAATAGCAGCAAACCAGCAAACAAAGTGCAGCATCAGTTTGGATGTTCTCACGTTGTGCTTTGTGTTGCGGCAGAACGAAGTCCTCGAACATAGCGTTAAGTCACTGACAGACGAGCTTCAGGATGTTCGAGCGGAGCGTGACGTGTTTCAGCAAAAGGCACATCGTCTGAATGTGGAGATGAACCACATCGTGGGCAATGATGACATACGGATAGTTGACATAGATGCACTCTGTATGGAGAACAGGTTGGTGTCTGTACATGTACTTTATTCTTGCAATCATGCCTCATGTTTTCAAACATGATCTGCAGTAATGCCTGACATCCACGGAGAAACCTCTGAGTCTGGTTTGAGTTAAGCTGGTAAAGCTCAAATAATGTTAATTTTGTATCAATGTAAAATTTAAAAGATTGCAACAAAATGTAATCCAGATCTTACTGGATTAATAGCTTAAAGCTCTTCCCAGTGGTAAACAGATGATACCTGTGATGAAATGTGTTGAAGTGTGATGCTGAACTTGAACTTCTGATCAAAATAATCTTTCAGGTATTTGCATGAACGGTTTGGTCAGCTTCAAGATGAAATCAACTTGCTAAAAAGGAATTTGACCAAGTACAAGGTAGGCTATGTTTTTTTTGTTTTTTGAATTTAATCATTTCACTTGTTTAATGTTTTTAATGTTTCCCCCTCTGCTTTCAGAGTGCCCTTGAGTGTCGAAAAAACTCTAAGGTGGGTGGGAAAGCAAACAGCAGTGCACTGACTGGAGTGCTGTCTGCTAAACAAGGTTAGAGGGTTTATGTTGTTAAAATTAAAACACTAAAGAATGTCAAATGCCACAAAAATCAATGCAAGCTTGTACAAAAGTGTTGGATCTAAATGCAGCATCTGGTGTCTGTACTTTGTGACTCATGTTGTGTGTGCAGTGAAAGAATTGTTGCTGTCAGAAGAAAATGGCTGCAGTCTACCAGTGACTCCACAGTCCATCTCAGACCTCAAGTCCCTGGCCACAGCTCTGCTGGAAACCATCCACGAGAAGAACATGGTGATTCAGCACCAACGCCAGATCAACAAGTACTCCTTCATTTCTTATTTCAAACTCATGTCAACACACTTCAGTCAGCTGGACGTTAGTGAGATCATGTGAAATTGTGTCTCTTTTGTCAACAGGATTCTTGGAACCCGAGTTGCAGAGCTGGAGACCAAACTGAAAACACTGGAAATGTCTGGACTGTGGAGCCTGCCAGGTGAACATCTTATGAATGTTTATACACATCCTGTTGAATCTTGAAATCTATAGACTCTTTACAGTGATTTTAATCTTTTCGTCTGTCCCTTTCTTCTTGCTGCCTGGAGGCCTGACTTATAATGTGTCACTTGGGATATATGGAAGTATGTTTGCCTTGTAGTGATTTCATCTACTTTAACATTTAACATTTAAAAATTATTCTTCTTCCACTACTCTAATGATGAAGTCAATATACTTCACCCAATGAGAGAGTTTAGGTTGCATGGAAGTAACTGTCCTCCACTTTAGTGAAGGATAACTGATACTTTTTTATCCAAATAGAGGGAAAGGACTCCATCATCCTGAATCCTCAACCACCTGAGTCTACATTATTACCTGCACAGGAAGGTGAAAGAGACCGTTTTTGTTTAAAATCTATAATCTAATGCTCTGTGGGTTGGTTGCATAACAAACCGTAAATCTTTTCTTGTTGGTGATGAAGTTTCAGAGAAAACAGGAGAGGTTCAGCTGAGCTCCACTGAAGTCTCAAACCATGAGAGTGGACCTCCAGCTGTGTCAAGTGATGCAGAAGAACGTAAAGAGAAGGAAACCAGTGAGACTTTGTGCCCACAGACACCCTCCAATCAGCAGGCTGAGGAAGAGCCAGTCAGGGACCAGACAGGAACACCAGACGAGGAAGAACATTGCAACACTGTCCAGTTACAGAGCACAACTTTAACAGCTTTGACCAGTGAAAAGTCAAATGAGGAGGAATCTTGTAATCCTCCAAAAGAACTGTTTAATGTGAACACACATCATGTGTTAGGACTTACTCATGAAACACCTGAAGAATCAGTGTCAGAGTTTGATGAAGGAGCTGAAGAAGAATCTGGGTGTATTCTAATAGAGGGGGACATCAGCAGTGAGCTTGCAGCTCCGAGCTCTGCAGGAGAGCAGGAGGATATAGAGGCAGCGCATACAGCAGGTGTTACTGAGGCTGAAGGACAGGAAGAGTGATATAGTATAAAAGTAAATCATTTTTTTTGAGTGAATATGTCAAAAAACTAGAGGACAGTGATGCAGTTAAGCTTTTATGATGAAACAACCACAAATAGTTTGGAAGTGGTTGTTTTTGACTGCTTTGACTGATTACAAACTCTGAATCCAATGAATATTTAACAAAAATAGGAACTTAATCATCTCTCATTGTGAAACAAAAAGTGACATAACACTCTTATTGAAAGCATTAATTCAAAGTAATTGACTAAAAACATGCTCATCTCGTCCTTTTTATAACTGGTTGCAGACATCAGAGCAGAACAACCATCATCGCTTTGCAAACACATGCTACTAAAATATCCACAACTGAACACAGATGCTTCCACTACAAAGCGTGTAAACAGAGCTTTGCACAGGAGCACATGTGCAGTTGTGTAACAGTCTGGCTCACTGCTGGTGTTCCTGTTAATCTGGAAATGGTTTGATGGGTTTGCAGCCAGAGCTTCATGTGCTTGTTCACTTTTTCCTCTCATGTCTGGGACAAAACATTACAGGGCATTTCTCTGTGTGTGGTTAAATCAGAAAACGGTTGATCTCAAACACCTGTCACAAAGTAATTAGCTCACTGTGTATGGAAAACAGAGATATGAGATTGTCATTTGAGGTTACAAAATAGAGAAATGAAGAGTGGATATAGCTAAATTAACCCAAATTGAAATGGAGAAAGAGATGTACACTAGATAATGAAGGAGCAATGTTGCTCTGACACTGTGACTCCTGTGACTTTCTCCAGTTTAGTTGTTGATCAAACAACAAGTATTTACTACTAAGTAGGGCTGGACGATTATATCATCATGAATCATGATGATAATGAATTTTAAATCCACTATGGTGATCGGCTATGAGCATATTTTATCGACCAAATGTGGCTGAAATGTGCACGATAACAGCCAATCAGAGTCAACCTTTTCCTGCTCCACTCCCATTTGTAAGTTGCCAGAAAAGTAAACAATGTAAAGTAAACAAAGTAAATGACCAAACGTGGAGCTAAAGGTGGGACTGGAGGCAGTGAAAAAGATGTGAACCATGACTTGGAGTCATGACCCTCCCAAGATGAGGCTATTGTGGAGACAAATAGTTATTCAGCATCAGTTGTGGGGCTGTGGTTTGGGTATCTTTAAACTGACCTGTAGCAAAAGTAGTACAAATGCTTTGAAACTGGCCATTTGAAAATAATATGACAAATACTGATAATAATCAAGATCAGTTTATATGAAAAAATACATTCTGAATTTTTTTTTGCCATATCGCCCAGCCCTACTACTGAGTCAAAAACATACACCAGACAATTTCTGAGATAAAGAGCAGCTAGGTTTTATTGCTTTAAGGATACCATTTTTGGTTGGACACTTAGTCAACACATTTTTTTGCTTGTGCACATCACTGAACATTTTTATCATTATAACACAGTAATATCAAATCTTAACAAAATGCTGAATTTAAATGCATAACTTATTTCTAAGAGATCAAATATTCCCTAATTACTGTGGTTTTAGTACCTTGAAGGGCAGCTTTCAAACATATTTGGTGAACAAGAATTCACAACTTACAGAAAAAGTTGATTTCTATTTAGCCAAGCAACATATACACTACCAGCACAGATTTTTTTGGGTGATTTTTTGGCGACAACAAATATCACCTGACCACATAGAAAAGACATAGAGCTACTCTCTCTATATATGGAATGTGTTAAAGAGAAATTTAAAAAGACTGTATTTATTTCTGAAAAATAAAGACTTTCAGCTAAAGGCTTGTTGCCATTGGTTAAACTGTTTGAATTATCAAGTCCAGAATGGTTTGATTAGGATTTGAAATAAGCACCAGACACATAATAGTTGATGGAAGTGATATGTTTGTGAATATTTGGTCACAAATGATTGTGCAAAATTGACTTGATGATGTGTAACCAATGAACAGATTCTATGATTATTTTTTCCTTTGAGTTACTTGTTCAGGCTTTTACACCAATTCTGTGTCTTTTGAAAAGTTCCTGAAGACCTATGAGTACAACACATGAATTAAGAAGTAAAAAGATGAAACTAATAAGTTGACCTGGGTTGTTAAGGATCAAGTATTTTAATTTCTACGTGTTTTGGATTAATTTTTCCTCAGCCTCCTGGTGTACTGCTTATGCTGCACTTTCCACAGATTGGGGGAGGAGACCCCGATAATACAGCAGGCGAGCCTCCGGCCTGCGTTTCCATGCAGCAGACTTCCAGCATCCCCTCCCTGCCCCAGGTCATCGATCTTTTCATGGATCACCACAGCTCTTCCAATCACAGACTGCCCGTCAAACAGCGTCGCCTTGGACTCTAGCATCGTGCTGATCTTCCCTTCCTGCGGTATAAAGTTGCCAAAGTCTCCAGGGTGGTTTGGGTGGTGCACATCTGCTGGGTTGTAGTGTCCTCCTGTGGAGTCACAACCCTGGCTGAAGTCCCCGTACTGATGGATGTGCACTGCTCTGGGCTCTGAATCCCCGTCTTTGGGGAAGCCATTGAACCGGAGAAGGACCTCGAGTACTCCCTGAGGGTATTCCTGTCTGAATAGCACCTGGCCAGATACTTTGGGCAGACCCTCAGGTAGAGTGCTGCTGGGTCTCACTTTACAGGCTGCAAACATGGTGCCATTGTTCTTATAGACCTCCATTGGGGTGGCTGAAACACATTGTTGATCACCTGCCAGGAAAATCAGCAGGGCTGCTCCCAATATGCATGATGTTCTGAAACACATTAAAGAAGAGATTTTCTTGAACATAACATCTTATACATGTATAGTGATGAAAAAATCAACAACTCAAGGTGTAAAATATATGTCAAACATCATTTTGTTATAATATCATCCAATCTTCAACCTCATCAAATGTATACAACACATTTTGAAGATGTAGTTTAATTTTCTCACATTGTATCACCTTACTGTAAGGTTCGGATCCACTTTGAAACAGTAAATTGCAGAAGTGAGAACTCCTAAAGTGAAGTACATCAAGTTCCTGAGAGCTGTTCCTTTTTCAGAACTATTAAACATACTTTCAGGCAGATTCAAGATTGTCACTCTGAAGTGAATGACTTCAAGTAAACCCCCCCCCTAAAGCACAACAATGCCACTGGATTTTTAGGTGACTTTGGACTATATGTCCTTTTTTCAAGAAGGGTTGGTAATACCCTCCCCTGCATGTTTAACCATCACACCTATTATTCATCACTGTGCTCAAACTAGGTGCGCATCATGACGGTAATACCTGTAATATACTGTCAGTGGGTATTACAGCGAAAATGAACATGTAATTAAATAAAGCAGTCATTCCAATAAACAAAGATGGTGTCGCAGAATTAAAGTTAAACATCACCAAACCCCGGAGAGTGTGGGTTTATGTCTTCATGCTGCTGTATTCGCGCAGACACCACTTACCCGTGCAGATGCATTGTCAGGATATAAACGCGTCTATCTCTGTAAAAATCTGCAGACGTAGTTCTCTCCCACTCCGCTGATCGTCCAAATAGTGAGGATAGAGGGTTTGTTGAAAGTCTTGTATAAGAATCCCAGGGGGCGTTACCCTCAGGGGGGAGGGAGGGAGGAGTAGAGGTTGACCAACCCGGTATTTAGGCACAGTCCAGGACTCTTCCTCATCATGGGAAGT
Source organism: Thalassoma bifasciatum (assembly GCA_008086565.1). Lineage (NCBI taxonomy): Eukaryota > Metazoa > Chordata > Actinopteri > Labriformes > Labridae > Thalassoma > Thalassoma bifasciatum. The sequence continues at coordinate 164,366 of RPOG01000327.1, forward strand.
GCATTTCTTGTTGCAGTGCTTCCCTGCCTACTTGTACTGTGTATGTCTTAGTGGTGACAAAGGCTGTAGAGAAAAATAAATAATAAAAGTAATGCTTATTCACCAGACAAGATACCAAAAGTACACAATAAATCCAAGAATAATTTTCAGATATTCAGTTAAAGATAAATAAATGATGCTATCAGTCCCTAAATCAAACTAACTGTAACTTTTGCAGGGGCAAACTTCAAAGGTGCAAAATGCTTTCTCATACCCACATTAGGAGCATCAAAGCAACCTCACCGTGACCCACACTGTCTGTGCAGTCAATCTGTGAGCTTTACTCAGAACAGATGCTGTAGGAGGAGGTCTTTCACCACGGGGGCCCAGCCTCCCAGATGAGGGATGTGCTTCCTACTGAGAGCTTTAGGGGCCTTGTCATGTACAAAAAGAACCAGATGCAACAAACAATTACTGTTAGTAGCCAGGATTTTAGTTTTGGGCCAAACAAATACTAGCTGGGCCTTAAAGGGACTGTGTGGACTTTTCTTTACTTGACGTGAAGTTACAACATGTCATAAATAAAAGAGTAAAACTGAAAGGACAACGTTTTTTTCAAAGAAAGATTTAGGGTGGGCAAAAAAGTGGGTAGTCCTGGGAATGTTGTACCTATAATGCTGCCCCTTGTTAAAGAAATAGAGCAAACCAGGGGGGACCCAAACTTCACCATGCCAAGGCCCCAAAAGAGCATTAACCTTTGGCCAGGGATCCTTTTGCAAATCACAGCAAATGCTTCAAAATAAACATAACAAAACAAAGCTTTTAGAGTGTATATCCATATTTTTATTTACTTTTCAATATATATTACATTTGTTTAGCACTGGAAATGATCAACAAACATATTTTCAGTACTGTATGTCCCAGTTGTATGTTCAGGGCAAATGGTTAAAAAAATACTCATCTCATTATATTATATACAGCTCTGGATAAAATTAAGGAATCCACCAATAATTTTTCAGTTTCTCTGATTTTACTATTCATAGGCAGGGGCATAGCACCAGTACGCATGAGCAAAAAAGAAAAAAAGGAAAAAGAAAAAAAGGGGTATTTATTCATTTATTTTATTTATTTAAGATGTAATTTACATCCCAGTTAATGCCCACTGACGGGTCTTTTTGTTTGCAAAGTCACTAATAAGATCTGTAAAGTCCAATTGTTTGGCTAATTGGCTTTCAATGGACAGAATTGCGAGGCTGTTCAGTCTATCCTGGCCCATTGTTGATCTCACGTAGTTCTTAACCAGCTTCAACTTACTGAAAGCTTGTTCACCCCCTGCAACTGTGACAGGAAGTGTGCAGAAAATTCTCAAAGCAATACAAAGTTCTCCAAAAATGCTCTGTAGCTGCATCTTCCAGATGGCATTAAGGAGCTCAAGAGAGGACAGATTTTTTGGAAATGTAGCATCGTATATGGTGCGGAAGTGTAGCACTTCATTTTCAAATTCTTGTGAGTGATCCGTGTGATATATTTTCACCAGTGCCCGGCATGTTGTTTTTATCTGGGCTTCAGTCATATCAGTCAGCTTCAGAATAGGAGCAAATGTCTCACATATTTTTGCTGTGGTCTGGAACCTTGCACTCAAGCATGCCTGATTTCTGCTTTCGTCTCTCTTCACTCTGAAAATTATCAGGGATGTCCATTGCTTGTGCTGCTAGGGAAGCCTCTGCAAGCAGTGAGTCCCATCTGTTACGAAGAGCCTCCATTTTCTCTTGTAGTGCCTTGATGTTTGCAGCCTCAACATCCAGAGAAACATCTCCTGCCTGAAGAATCACATTTCGGTTTTCAATACACTGCAAAATCTTTACCCATACAGTAAGAAGGGCGATAGCATCAAAGGTCTTGAAATAACTAATCAAACCATTTGCCTCAGACTTGGCCTCACTTGTCAGACTGCAGGTGGCTAAGACACATTCTAGTGCCTCAAGGATGGAGGGCAAGTGAGCTGCCACAACTCGTACTGCAGCAATGCAGGCACTCCATCGGGTGTCAGAGAGACGATGAAGAGAGCATCCCGTCTTTTCTTTCAAGATTGCCCATCGCTCTGGGCTAGCACTGAAGAGATTATAGAGACGATTTACAGAGCCAAAAAATGTTGCGACCTCTGGACATGACTCAGCCGCATGGACACTGACCAGATTGAGGGTGTGGGAAGCACAGGGGGAGAATGCAGCAAGTGGATTGACTTTTAAAATCTGAGCTTGTTCTCCTTTCACCCTCCCAGACATGTTGGCTCCATTATCATATCCTTGTCCTCTACAGTCTTGTAAAGGTATGCCATTGGCCCAATTCATTTGAAAAAAAAAAGAAAGAAAAAAAAGAGGATTTTCATGGGCCCCTCTCCCTACTCGGGCCTCAGGTCCACTTTTCCCCCCACTACCATGCCCATGTTCATAGGTATTTGTTTGAGTAAAATTTTCAAATATGTAGAGATGCTGATTTCTGAAAAATTTGCAGTGGTCTCTCAATTTTTTCCAGAGCTGTATAAATTAAATTTCATCTTTCCTTTCCCTCCAATTTTCTGGGCCCCCTCTAGCGCCCTCTGGCGGCCCCCACTTTGAAAGCCCCTGGACTGAACCACTAACTGGACAAGTAACCTTTCAGGTTTGATAACGAAAGTGGAAAATTCTTTTACTGAGCAGTTTACTACTGAGATCGGAGCTTTGTGTCTTTGAGAATCACTCTGTGGGAGATAAAACGACGAAAGTGTACATTATTGTAAACTGGCTGAATGAGACACCCCCGCCCAGCAGGTGGCGGTGTTGTTGTCTGATCTTCCTCCTCTGCATTCATTTGAAGGGAGGAAAACCATAGACATTATATAGAGATATAATGTCTATAAAATGTTTATGGTTTTATACAGTTCACACAGATACCAAAAAACTTTGGAAGGACTTATGCAGATTCATCATTGACCAAACTTATATTGAATAAACGTATTAATTGTTTTAACCAAATTCTTTATTCACAAATGTATATATAGTAAAAAAGAAACCCAGCTTTATATTTTTTCTCAAATATATGGAACAATACATACAGTTAATTCATAAGTCTAACAACCGAAAAGCAATTAAAACACTGTACATATGCTCTGTCTTGAATGTTTTTGTTTAATTTTTGTTTATTTTTTGAAGACTTAATCCCTGGCTCTTGTATCTGTTTTCTTTATATTTGTATACTTTTCTTGTATACCTAAAGTTTAATTTAAAAAAAAAAAAATCAAGTGCTGGTTGAATACTGATTATTTTTAGTCATATTTTATTCGATATCCGATACCGATATCGATGTTCCTTGACCACAAGTACGGTAGAGACGAATGAGGACCATAGACTGTAAAAATCATATACAGTCTACGATAAAGACTTTGGCCCTTGATATATTAATAAACTGCAGGAATAAATATAAACTCTCCAAATATTTTCCTTTTGGGATGAAATTTTATCATCATGACCAATAAGTTAGTTAGTTGAATTTTTAATTTAAAAAAAAAATGAATAAATAAAAAACCATCAAACTCTTGATATATCAATATACTGCAGGCCTATGTATAGTTTTTCTAATTGATTTTCCTATTTGGATGACATTTTACCACTATGAAAGGAGAAACAATTATGTCTACGTTGGTTGACTTCATATGAAAAAATAAAAAACAAAAAAGAAAAGAGGCAATAGCCCCTTTTCGTCTTAATGATAAAAGTCTCAAAGTTTTTTTTTTTCTTTGTACATATTTTATTTTAGCTTCAGTGCGGAGCCGTCATCGCCACCCTGTGGTAAAACTGTGTAATCAGCTAAATAGAATACACATAAAAAAACGTGTTTTTAAAAATAAACTCCACTCTCTGATATTAGAGGTTGCCATGTTTCCCCAAAAGTTATCGAATGTGTCTTAAGAAACTGGTGTTTATTTTCAAAATTAATACAAAACAAACTTTGGGTGCCGACTAGACCGTGAAATAACATTTAACAAAGTTTGAAGACTTTCTTCTACTGCGGATTTCCTGCGGTAAGTGTTTGACCCTCATACATGTGCTTTTTCACGAAGCTGCATTGTGAAGTTTCGCACACTTTGATAATTTATTTCGGAGTCAGGCTGAGGATTTCTGTCTAACTTTTTAATGTTTGTACCTCTTGGCTGACAGCAGCTGATCCGTGTATGTTTTAGTATTTGGATTTCCCGTTTAGGAAACGATGTTTAAAACCGTACTATTTGATTTCCATTTTAAATGTAAAATTCAACATTGAAATTGAAGTCATTTTTCAGTATAAGGAATCAAAAACACCCTAAAAGACCTCAAAAATCCGTGTATCATTCGTTCTTTCCATTCTCAATTGCCAAGCAAAAATCAAAAAATGAAAAAGTGACTGGTTATCTTGTTATTTGTTTTTGAATCTCACACGAAAAACCAAAATATGCCTGCATATGGTGCAACAGAAATTTAGGGCATCTCAAGGTTACTTGAGGTTTTTAGTGTGTTACCCATCTGAACCTAACCTGTATCTTATCCTCTTCTTCCAGACTGTCTACGTTTTCACTTCATTGTGGCTTATTCTGGAGGAAAGAGGATGAAGAAGGAGCAGCAGGAAGTGAGTCTCAACATCCAGGAGCAAGGAATTGGAGCTGAGGACGAGCAGCAACCCTACCCGTCTGCGGCTCCTGTCGCTTTCCTCTGCTTTAAGCAAACCACACAACCTCGCAGATGTTGTTTATGGATGACCTACAATCCATATCCTTTCTTTCTTTGCTTTCTTTCTTGTGGAAGTCCAGCCATGTCTGACGCCTGGTGAGACTAAATATGAGGATGAAGGAAGGCTCCAAGTGATTCCATTTATTTTGAATTCAATTGTGTTGATATCACTGTCCTTCAGATCATAAGTTATGAAGAGGAGGCTTTAGGTTTCCCCCTTTGAGCCTGACATTCCAACAATATTGTGCTTTAGCAATCTTAATTCCCATCGGATGCTTCTTGCATGAAATCTTTCATCTCGTTTAATCTCAGAGCTATGAGAAGTGATGTCTCTCTGACAGTTTTGAACTTAACTAATATCTCCACTTGGTTGGAGTATTTGTCTATACTGATGGTCCTGCTCACATGTGTATCTTTATGCATGTACAAGCCCCATGAAGAACTCAGCATCTATCTGAAGGTTAGTGTTACCTGTGCCCTCTCATTTGTGTGAACTTGCATTAAATGTACAACTTCTGTGTCACTAACAGAAGGTGCAGATAAAGTTGATTATTTACTGAAGTTGTATTAAAGCCAGATTACTATTACATGTTGATTACAAATGTCTGCACTAGCATTGGTGTTTTTGACCTGTCTGTAATTTGTATGGCTAGATTTTGGAGCGGTTCACCTCTGCTTTCTTCATCATGGAAATGGTCATCAAGGCGGTGGCCCTTGGGATTCCAGGCTATCTTCAGAACAGCTGGAACAAGTTTGATGCCTTCATCAACTTTGGAGAGTCAGTATCCTACACAGTGGTGGAAAGAGTACTGAAAATCTGTACCCAAGTACAAGTACTGTTACATTGCTAAAATATTACTCAATCACAAGTAAAAGTACTGGTGTAAGTACAGAGTATTCCTCAAAAAAACTACTCAGATTATTAGTTACTTTAATTGGTGATGTCACTGTCACCTCTCCAGATAGGGCTTTAAATTTTGTGTTTTGCTTTACCAATAGTTGAAAAACTAACAATCAATAATCATTAATCAGAAAACAAGTTAGAAAGATAGAAAACAAGTGTTTTTTGCTCAGTTTGATTGGTTGTTTTTTTGTCTTTCTTTTTCTCATTTTAAGTTTTTATTTCCTTATTTAGTAAAGGTCTCAGGCAGATAAAGAACAAAATTAGATGAGGTTCAGTTGTTTCCACAACTATTGATAAAATATCCAAGAATACGCCATTTTATTGTTTGTTTTGATTTTCAACCATATGCACTGGTTTTCACTGGCTTGTTTGCTATCAAATCACCTTACTGGCTACAAAAATGCAGATAATAGGTCTAGATATTAATGAAAGTTGTACTCAGTGGTCAACTATGATTTAAAAAGTAACTAAGTAGATTACATGGCATAATGATTACTTTCAAGGTTTCAAGGATTCAAGGAGGGGGGCACTAGATGGGACCACCAGAGTTCAATAGTCTCACAGCTTCGGAAAAGAAGCTGTTCCTCAGTCTGGTAGTCCTGCTCTTGATGCTCCGCAGCCTCCTGCCTGAGGGGAGAGGGACAAACAGACAAACAGAGCATGTGCAGTACAAATAAAAATGCAGACTTGAAATCTACTCTTAAAATTACAAGTACCCCAAAAAACTATTTAATTACAGTAATCTGAGTATTTGTAATTAATTACTTACACCCCTAATCCTACAGCTACTCTCCTTGTTGTAAACAAATGACAATATCTAAAATGTACAGGTAGACAACATTCAACCACTGAAACTTGGAGCTTCTTAACTACTCTAGATTTCAAAACAACAGGGCTGAAAACATTTATTCAAGATTGACAAACAAAACAATTTGTACTACACTTGTCTGACCTCTTGAAAACATTACATTAAATAGGTATTTTACAATAAGATGATTGAAACACCAGTCCACCATGTTCTTTGTGAAGGTGGTTTTTTTTAACACATGCATCTGTTTCTTTAGGGTGATAGACTACATCATGGCCAGCTATGGCCTCCGCTGGCAAATCTTTAAGGCTCTCCGGCCGATGCGACTGCTTGGCAAAATACCAAGTAAGTTGATTTCAAGACTGCTCAGAGTCTTTGTATTGGGATGTTTTTATTATTATTATTATTATTATTATTATTATTATTATTATTATTATTATTATTATTATTATTAATCATAATAATGTTGCTGTTGTTGTTATTATTGTTATTATTATTATCATTATGTACATCTAACCTATGGAACTAAGTGTGTGAGTGCATTTTGCCTGTTCTTTTTTCACAGGTATGCAAGTCCTGGTGGCCGTACTTGTGAACACCATGCCCATGCTTGGGAATGTTCTCCTCCTCAATATGTTGGTCATTCACATCTTCTCAGTTGTGGGGGTTCAGCTGTGGGCGGGTCAGCTGCGCACCCGCTGCTTTCTGGGGGAGGACATCCATGAGTAAGGAAAAATCTTGTTCTGCTCTTTCAATGTTTGTGTTTTATAATAACTTTCTGAGTCAACTTAAAATGGCCAACAGTTTTTTATCATAGTCCCAAAACCATAACAGAAATACAGAACTTCCTCACATTAAAGCTGGAATCAGCCAGTGCTGAAGTATAACTGTATCACTTTATGAACTTATTATTTTTGTTACTTGTTCATATTCTGTGATTTAAATTTACAGACCAATTTCCATTCTCATCATACGTCCCCTTTCTTTTGATTTGACCAATGTATGACTTACACAACCATCTTTTGTATTATGGTTAAAGCAGTTATCCTGTGTTTCCAATTTTTTTTAGGAAGTACAATGTTTCCCTGAGCCCATACTTCATTCCAACAAATGGTGAAAAGTACCCGTTCATCTGTTCACCTGAAAACAATGGAGGGATGCAGCGCTGCAGTTACATCCCACCTTACAAGGTGGACGGAGAGACCTGCACGTTGGATGCTTCCCACCACACTTCAGCTGCTGCCCCTGCTGAGGATGGAAAAAGTGGCTGTGTCAACTGGAACCAGTACTACAATGTCTGCCACGCCAGTGAAGACAATCCTAACATGGGAGCTATCAATTTTGACAACATTGCCTTCTCTTGGATATCCATATTCCAGGTATGAACGGCTTTTATATGCCTTGAAATGATGGTGTAAGTTTGAACATGTTGAGGGAAAGGGATGGCACTTAAAGCATATTATCAAATGTTTAACTGGAATGATATTTACATTCTTACACTCTGTCTTTTTCCCCAGGTTGTCACACTGGAAGGATGGTCAGAGATCATGTATAATGTGATGGATGCACATTCCTACTGGGACTTTTTATTCTTTTTTATTATCACAATTGTAAGCAGTCACTTGTGTTTGGATAACAGCTGTAGCATTTAACCACATGACTGTTGAAGTATACTTTACATGTAGAAATCCTATGTTTCTATCTTTATGAGATTGGTGGGAGTTTTTTTTGTTACAACCATGGCTCTAAACAGTGCTTGGATACCTCCTTTACCAGATGGGCTCTTTCGTGATGATGAATGTGGGTGCGGTGGTCATCGCTGCCAAGTTTACAGAGAATATGGAGAAGAAAACTAGAAACCACCCGACCAGCATTATAACCATCTTGGAGCGTTTTAACAAGTTGAAGTGCTGGGTGATGAGAATCTTATTAAGAATGAGCAGGTCAGTTTCTGTCAATATAAAGTATTTTGATTTGTACCATCAAAGATTTCATTTTTGTAGTGAAACTAAAGAAAAAAGGGTTTAAGGTTCTTGCTGTTTTTCCCTGACTCTGTGTTGTTAGAAGTAAAAAGACATTCTTGTCGTACAAATTTTTTTATCTTTAAGTTTAAGAACAAAACATCATGAGGCTGATAACTTCAAAATGGGTTCCAAAGTAATCAAACATGAAGAAGATAGTCGTCAGTGTTTGTTCTGCACAGACATGTCCCTGTGGTTCACTTCCAGTGATTTATCTCTGTCCCTTTCTTTTTACAGGTGTCTAAATTGTAACAGAGTGCACCCTAGAGGCAGTGATGACAGGGTCGATGCTTTGGTGAGACGTCTACACTACAAATAATCTTGCGCTTGACAAGTTTTAGAATCTTCCTTTAAGACATGCTTAATGAAATATTTTGTTTTAATGTTTTTTTAACTTATTTTTAGCATTTAAAGCTATGTTAGATCTCAAAAAAGCATGAACGTTTCAATTTTGTCTTAATTAGTCTGAGAATCCTAAAATGAGTGGACAACTGATAAACCAAGTTACTTTGGTTATCTCACATGTAATTTCATAACATTAAAACTTGTTTAAAGATTTAGCTCTACCTCAAGTTGCTTGATTTAAGAATAACACAAAAAAACATCTTTTTGAGACACAGTTTATTCAGCAAACAGCTAAGAATTTTACAAACCCATGCTCAAAAATCAAGAATGATCTTAATCATGTTTCTCTATTTCACTTAAAACTCTTCTTCAGGAAGTTTGTTTTCAAGCATTTTAATCTAAAAATGAGCATTTTCTTCTTGTTTTAAGATCTGAGAATACTTATCAAGGCCATCTTGTTTTTAGATTTATCAGTCTTATTTCAAGATTTTGAGTTTAGTGAAATTATCTTGCTGCATGGACAGATAATTTTACTAGTTTTAAGATATTTTTCCATCAAATCTAGTATTTTAATCTTATTTTCAGACTCCCTTTTTTGCAGTGTATGAAACATTTTGTGATACAGTCTCAAGCTGCACTGTTGCAACACCAACCAGGCTCACATCAATGACCCCTGTCTTTTAGGGTCAGGCCTGGGAACCTCTCAAGAGATCCATTCAAAGAACTGTGAAAAGCACGCTGTTTGACCGGATCATAATGTCCTTCGTGCTCCTCTGTATCATTGCCTTGCTTATAGAGCACCATGAACAGGTGAGGAGCGAAGCGTGTCTTCACTCTTTGTTCTTTCTGGGATGATCTAAAAGGTAGACGGGCAGGAGGATTGAAAGAATAAAGCTGAGAAGTCTTGTGTGGCTGTTGAGAGCTGTCTTAGTTTGCCCTGAATCCAGAAAAAGAAAAGTATGTCCAAATGAATACCACGTCATCATTCTTTTTCTGCAGCCCAAGGAGTTGACACAGGTGTTACAGATCAGTAATGTCGTCTTTATCAGCATATTCTTCATGGAGATGGTCTTGAAGTTGTTGGCTTTCAAGTGGGAGTACTTTAAGGACCGAAACAACATCTTTGACTTTTTCCTTGTCGTCATCAGGTAAAAGATAATTGGTCAGCTAACAGCCAGATGCCTNTGGAACATCATAGACGGTTTGTTGGTGATTCTCTCTGTGGTCCACATCCTCATCTCTCTGGTCAGTGCGGGCAAAACCAACGTGCTGAACATCCTCAAAGTTTTGCGTCTGATGCGCACATTTCGTCCACTGAGGTACGACATTCATTTATCTGTGTCAACTGGATGTTTTTACACATTTGTTTTGCTCAGTCTGTTTGCTAGTGCAGGTATTCATGCTGGTTCTTAAAACAATTTTTGTGCTTCTGAATGTGTGTGTGTGTTTGTGTGTGTGTGTATCTCTAAGGGTAATCAAGCGAGCCCCCAAACTGAAGCTGGCTGTGGAAGCTCTCCTTGCTTCTGTCAAACCAATCGGGAACATCCTTTTTATTTGCTGCATATCTTTGATTTTCTTTGGCATTCTGGGAGTTCAGGTAACACCCCCCCCCCTAAAAAAAAAACAGTCTTCCCTCTATTTTATGCCACTCCACACATAAAATTGTAAACTTGTCTGTTAAGAATGATTTTGCGTCAAAAAGTCATTCCTGTTGGAGAAACTGTGGGAGTGATGGAGCAGATCACCACCATGTTTTTTTGGAGTTGTCCAACTCTACTTCCCTCTGTTTTGGTTAGAAATCTTAAAAATTATAGAACGAATCCTGGGAATGTCAGTTCCGTTAAATTTCACTTTTCTGTATTTGGGTGACCTGCCACATGACATAAGAAAAGACACTAAATATCTTTTTAGAAAAAATTATGATTGCTGCTAAGAAAGCTATCACGCGTAAATGGTTACAGGCAGAAGCACCCACAATACAAAATTGGATAGAAATTGTAAAAGATATTCATGAAATGGAAAAAATGACTTTTTTTTAATTAAGATTAAGAAGAGATTTGTACATTGCAAAATGGAAAAATGGACACTTTATTTTTTGGAATACATGATGTGGACAGTGCCTGCTCCCCACTCTAACTGATTAAAACAGTACCATTTAACATTTCATGAAAACATTATTTTACGAAAATACTGTACAAACCTATAACTGTAAAACTTCTCAGCAACTGTAAACATTTCAGATCTGGCAACGTCTTGATGTGTTTTTCTTGTATTTGTTTATTTATTCATGTTTTTTTTTTTCTCTCTGTCTTTGCTGCTCTTAAATGAAGGAATGGAAAAAAACTCTAAGTGTTAAAAAAAAGAATGATTTTGCCAATAAAAGTTAAAGTATGATAATATGCAGATGGTTGGTGAAATAGCACCACATAAACTCACTGTGTTTATCTATCACACACTTTAGTTGTTTAAAGGGAAATTCCACCACTGCCTGGGTCAGGACATTAGACACATCACCACCAAGAGTGAATGTCTGGCTGCCAACTACACTTGGACGGGAAAGAAGTTCAACTTTGACAACTTCCCTCAGGTATAGATGTGAACAAAAATAGATGTATCAGTCTACTCTNTCTTTGGGAAGAACAGCTACAGCCGGTCCGCGTGGAACATCATAGACGGTTTGTTGGTGATTCTCTCTGTGGTCCACATCCTCATCTCTCTGGTCAGTGCGGGCAAAACCAACGTGCTGAACATCCTCAAAGTTTTGCGTCTGATGCGCACATTTCGTCCACTGAGGTACGACATTCATTTATCTGTGTCAACTGGATGTTTTTACACATTTGTTTTGCTCAGTCTGTTTGCTAGTGCAGGTATTCATGCTAGTTCTTAAAATAATTTTTGTGCTTCTGAATGTGTGTGTGTGTTTGTGTGTGTGTGTATCTCTAAGGGTAATCAAGCGAGCCCCCAAACTGAAGCTGGCTGTGGAAGCTCTCCTTGCTTCTGTCAAACCAATCGGGAACATCCTTTTTATTTGCTGCATATCTTTGATTTTCTTTGGCATTCTGGGAGTTCAGGTAACACCCCCCCCTAAAAAAAAAACAGTCTTCCCTCTATTTTATGCCACTCCACACATAAAATTGTAAACTTGTCTGTTAAGAATGATTTTGCGTCAAAAAGTCATTCCTGTTGGAGAAACTGTGGGAGTGATGGAGCAGATCACCACCATGTTTTTTTGGAGTTGTCCAACTCTACTTCCCTCTGTTTTGGTTAGAAATCTTAAAAATTATGGAACGAATCCTGGGAATGTCAGTTCCGTTAAATTTCACTTTTCTGTATTTGGGTGACCTGCCACATGACATAAGAAAAGACACTAAATGTCTTTTTAGAAAAAATTATGATTGCTGCTAAGAAAGCTATCACGCGTAAATGGTTACAGGCAGAAGCACCCACAATAAATAATTGGATAGAAATTGTAAAAGATATTCATGAAATGGAAAAAATGACTTTTTTTTAATTAAGATTAAGAAGAGATTTGTACATTGCAAAATGGAAAAATGGACACTTTATTTTTTGGAATACATGATGTGGACAGTGCCTGCTCCCCACTCTAACTGATTAAAACAGTACCATTTAACATTTCATGAAAACATTATTTTACGAAAATACTGTACAAACCTATAACTGTAAAACTTCTCAGCAACTGTAAACATTTCAGATCTGGCAACGTCTTGATGTGTTTTTCTTGTATTTGTTTATTTATTCATGAAAAAAAAAGAGAGACAGAAACGACGAGAATTTACTTCCTTACCTTTTTTTGAGATTCACAATTTTTTTTCTTACTAAAACGGTTATTTTCAATTTCATACTATTATACGTCTACCAACCACTTTATCGTGGTGTATTTGAGTGACACAAATAGATAGTGTGTGAAATCAACAAATTTCCCTTTAAGGTGGTGACGGACGGTCAGGACATTAGACACATCACCACCAAGAGTGAATGTCTGGCTGCCAACTACACTTGGACGGGAAAGAAGTTCAACTTTGACAACTTCCCTCAGGTATAGATGTGAACAAAAATAGATGTATCAGTCTACTCTCCTCTAAGACTACAACTGAAATCAAAATATCTAGCCCTGATAGATCATATGACTTTTTGATGTTTGGAACTGAAAAGGAAGAACTATCCCTAATTCTCACGCACCTTTTTCCCCTATTTTGCTTCAGGCTCTGATGACCTTGTTTGTGATGTACTCGAAGGATGGCTGGATGAACATCATGTATGATGGGCTGGATGCTGTTGGAGTGGACCAACAGGTCGTTTTTTTGTCTTTGAACATAAGAGGAAAAAAGTATTTACTTGATGGTCGTATTGATCAATAACACATATGAGGAATAGAAGCTAACGTCAAATTACACTGTTTCTGATGTGAGAAGGACAATCTGCAGTTGTGCCCAAAAGTTTACACTCCCCGGCAGAATTTCTGATTTTTTGCCCTTTTCCCAGAAAATATGAATGATATCACAAAATCCTTTCTACCACTCATGGTTAGTGGTTGGGTGAAGACATTAATTGAAAAAAAAGAGTTTACTCTTTTGGGCACTTTTGGGCACAACTGTATGCCACCTTTGTTTCATTCTCATTTCTTTCTACATCTGCAATTCCACAGAAGTCTGTGACATCGAAGTTTCCTGTTCATGTTCACCCCCATTGCACCATGTCCAAAATTATTTTGCAAGTTGCATTTTTCATGAATATTTTATAAACTGTCAACAGTCATTTTAAAATTTGTTAAGGGGTCAGATTGTTAATATATTTCATCAAATATTTTGCTTTTCAAATTGTTGCACACTGTATTTTTAAACACATGCAGAGACTGCAAGATCAAGTGCGCCAAATTAGAAGGCACCTTTTCTAATGATTTGTTCATTGACAATATTTGCTACAATCTCCTTCCCTTACCTTTCACTGGGGATCAGCCCATGAGGAATGTGAAAGTTCATTTTCCCTCCACCCTTCTGAGAGTCAGTGTCAAACGCTTGCATGATGATGCAAGACATGAGTTGTTTTCTTCTTCATCTCAAGTCTAAACACCAATTACCTCTTCTTCTTATCTTCTCAGCCTGTGACGAACTACAACGAATGGATGCTTTTATATTTTATTCCATTCATGGTCATGAGCTTCTTCCTCCTGGACATGTTCATTGGTGTGATGGTCGAGACCTTCCATCAGTGTCAGCGAGAACAAAAAAAGGCAGATGCGCTGTTACTTCAGGAGGGAGGAGGAGAAGTGCAGCATGAAGGTAACAGAACTGGGAGATTATGGTTTGGGTGTTTCACAAACTGGAAAATGTAATTTTAAAAATACTTTTTATCAAAATATTCAGGAAGGTGATCATGTGACACAATTTTGTATCACATGATTGCATGTTTATTGAGGGAAGATATTGGTTAGTAGTATAGTAGGTAGAATAGTAGGTAATAATAATAATAATAATAATAATAATAATAATAATAATAATAATAATAATAATGATAATAATAATAATCAGAATCAGAATCAGAATCAGAATCAGAAATATTTTGTTTATCCTGTTGAGGAAAATTAGTGTTGCCAGACGCTCATCACACAGTACAAGAGTAGAAAAGAATAACTAGGGATGAGAAGGATAATAAGGAATGCAATAAAAATTAAATATTAAATGAAATAGAATAAGCAATACGATAAGATATAATAAAAATGGAATAGGAAAATAGAATAAAAATACTGATTAAGTGTGCAAATAGAACAAATACCAAAGGAGTGTGTTATTGGTACAATTAGCAAGAAATAAGCAATAAAATTACAGTAAGTGAACCAAAATAATGCAGATATTGGGCTTTGTAGTTAGTCCCAGTTGAATAACCTATAAATTGAAAGAATGTGCAATCTTAAATCTCAAAGGGGGAACAGCTCTTTGCCTGAAGGTTGAACCCAGAAAGGTCAGATGACAGAGGGTGGACTCTTTAATTGATATGTAGTTTCTCTAACCTGTATGTTTGTTTGTGTGATGTTACAGAACCCAAGCAGATTCCCTTTTATGCAAATTATTGCCAACTGCGTCGACTGATCCATACTCTGTGTACCAGCAAATTCCTGGAACTTTTTGTGACTGGCATCATTTTCCTCAATGTCTTTGTGATGGCTGTGGAACATTATAAGCAGCCTCAGGTAAAGCATGCACACATTTCTAATCTAAATCAAGCATCTATAACCTTTTTCTGTGAGTGTTGCATTGCAAAACTTGTGAATTTTCATGTCTCTGTTCTTTCAGTCCATCGGACAACTAATCGAGTACTTCAACTATGTGTTCACCGCAATTTTCATCTTTGAAATCCTGCTTAAACTTGTGGCTTTTGGTGTCCTGAGGTTTATGAAAGACAGGTACCCAAAAGAGTAAAAATGTTTGCTGCAGCTTTTTGGATCTTGCAAGGCTCCTCTTCATCTGCATGATTATGTTTGTGTTTAGATTGAACCTGCTGGACGTCGCTGTCCTCTTGCTCTCCATCCTCAGCATTGTCTTCAACAAGTTGGAAATGGAAGACAAGATTTTCATCAATCCGAGCATCTTGAGAATTTGTCGAGTGCTCAGATTATCACAAGGTATACACACCGTAAAGATTTCTTGGATTGACAGAGGTCATTTCAGGGTTTGTATGTAACAGCTGGTGAAATGCTACTTTAGTTTTGACATCCTAAAAAATAAAATGCAGGGGAGAAACTTTTTCAAATATTTGTTTAAATGGTATTCACAACTACTGCTGTGTTTCTTCAGTGCTGAAAGCCAAGAAAATAAGAGTCCTGCTTAACACCATCAAGAAGACACTATCACAGGTAGACTCAGACAGGTTTTTTGTATGTCTTTCATTTTAAAAGTACAGTAAAGTAATCATGAACATTTTATTTAGGGTCTCTAAGGTTGTGATTTCTTTTAGTTACTCTGAGTATGTCGAGACCAAAGAATGAGTCTGGAATATCACTTAAAATACGTCTTTTAGATTGTACGTAAACCTAAGGTCCAACCTTTGTAAACAGAGGAGAAATACAAAAAGAAGAAGTAGATACGACGTGACCCCCACCTCGACAAACCGTTCGATCCATTCAATGTGTGTGTGAAGTTGTGTAGTTGGAACACAGACATTTTTCCTAATAGTTGCCAAGAGAAGCAATGAAGTAGCGAGACTTCACTTAATTCATTTTGGTTCAGCCTGTCATATTCTAACAGGGATAAATGCTGTAACAACAAGTACACCACCTCAAGTAATCAGTGCCTGGTCCTTTGTTTCTCTCTATTTTAATCAGAGTGCACAGAGAACTACCCGTGCCTGGGTTTACATCGGTATTCCAACTTCAAGCACTTTGGATCCGCCCTCATTACTCTCTACAAAGTCTGCACTGGAGATAATTGGAGCGGGATTCTGAAAGTATGCACATGGTCACTAGCTCTTCTTAAATAGTTTTATTTAAAGCAAACAGTAAAAAGAAGAACTGTTGTCTACATGTTGACGCAAGCTGCAGCCCTTTTTTCATCTTAGAAACAAATCGGTCTTGTTCCAGCAGGGTTGTGTTAAGTTGTGGGTAGATTCATACTTGTTTTTGATCAGTGCCACCACAGAGTCATACAAACCATCGATACACAGCACCGTTATAATTTATGTATATTCAAAGCGATACCCCCCCCTCCACAGGACTGTCTTGACTGAGAGAGATAAGCACTTGTGGTGACCCAATCACTCACCCTCTTTTACCCTAACACATATTATTTACTGACAGTTATGTAGGGCTGTTGTTTGAAATACGACAACAAGCAAGCTTTGAGAGTTTGTGCCATAGTTTAGGTGCTACTCACAGACCTGTACTCTTAGATAAATCCCTAACATGAACCGTTTGCTTAATCGTGGTTAGATCCTGCCAGTGCTCATCTACCAAGCAGAGCAAACTTAACCTGGCCCTTCATTTTATTAACAAGTTTAAACGCACCACTGCAGTATAATTGCTGCATGTGAGTTTGAATTAACCTTTTTTACAAACAGCTTAACCAGTGTTTTAGCCTTGAGCATGTGCTCTATCGCTCTCCTGTTTAGCTTACTTCTGCTCTTCTGTCTCTTTTCTGTCAGACAGTCCAGCTCCAGTGTCCACTACTGTTACTACTAAATAAATCACAGAAATCATCTTCAGCGGAGGAAAAACTCAGATCTCTCTTTTCACTGCTAAACTTCATCTGTAATGTCATAGAGACTTTGAAATGTCATAGATCAGTCCACCTCGTGTCCTGTCCAACCCAATCTGGAAGCTAGGAATTACTATGTAGAAATTGTTTTTTTTTTTAGCGCCGATAATCTTATTTTACATTTGCGATTATAATCAGGCAGATATCTAGATATCAGACTTTTTCAAGATTACCCAAAAAGTCCACACAGTCCCTTTAAACATGCTGACCAGTCTAACTTTAGAGACTAGAGTGCTTTTTGCTTCCTAGGCATAAAAGTTGTATCAAGGTTTTGCACAGTTTAACTCCTTTAGTTGAGCTGAGACCAATTTAAGTCCTTGCAAACTTTCTGTGCTACTTTTGAAAATCAGTTTCTTCTGCTTATGAATCTTTGGTCTGACTTGGATTTTGAAGGTAATACGAGTGCTTCAAACTCTAAGTTTTTTAATCTCATAACCTTCTTATTATCTTTTAAGGACACATTGAGGGAGTGCCGTCCAGGTGACGCTGGCTGTGTGAGCTACCTGAGCTGGGTCTCTCCGCTCTACTTCACCAGTTTTGTCATCGTAGCCCAGTTTGTGCTGGTGAACCTGGTGGTCGCAGTTATTATGCAGGCTCTGGAAGACAGCAGCCAGGTACAGAACGGTAAAGCTAAAAAAAACAACCCTCTTTGTGATCAAGATTTTAATGAATTTTTTATTATTTCAGTGAAAGCCTACGACCGTTCTGCTCTGAAGGACGTATATGACCAGGAGAGCTTTACATCTGCAGTGGTGAACACTGGACCAGCTCCATCCCTATCAACACAGTGAATGATGAAAAGAACAAACTATAATCTTTTTTCATCACACAAGTCAAAGAAGAAATTGTGTGGCCTGTGATGATATGTAAACTTTGTTGATCACAGCAGTGAAATTGCAAATGTAATGACTCAAAATGCAATATTGTAATATAAAATGTGATTTAGTTTTGTTTAGTTTGAAGTAGAATGAAACAGAACTTTTGGCTTGTGATGAAATGAAAATGTATATTGATTGATCCCAGAAGTGAAATTTTAAATGTGATAATTTCAATGAAATATTGTAATATAAAATGTGATTCAGTGTTTGTCTAATTTAAATTAACATAAAACAAACTTGAAAAACATTCTTCCACATCTCATTAATTGTACATTGTCACTGTTGGCAGCTTTCATTTAGTTTGCAAATGTTTGAATCACACAAACACATTTATGCCTCCTTTTTATGGATCCAACGTGACCCAGGTAAAAACCCTCAAAATTTATGAGAACTTGATTGTTGGATACTTCTTTTAGTGTTTTGGTGTTCCCCATTCCTTATGAGATAAAAGAAAAAAAAATTCAGAATTAAATTTTATTTGGTTTTCATGTGGAAAGATTTAAACATAGTATGTTTGATAGGCTGATTGAAAGGTGTTAGAAAATGTAAAGACCCCCAGAAATAGGTTATAGCATTCTTTAATACTCAACTGATAATAACTGACATTACAAATAAACCTTCATTCAGTTCTGCCTGAATCATCAGAGTGCCTATTGCTACTGTCAACACACACACACACAAATCGTGAGTCTGTACATCCGTCCTGAAACAGTGACATCACACAGTTGTGGCCAAACTGTTTCCAAGAGTTTCTGCAGCTTCATTCCCATTCTGGAAGATCACCTCTTAGTAATTCACAACATCTCTATTTTCTTGACTCAACTTTACAGAGATCTCAACTAATCTTAAGAGACTCCTGAGGGTTTGAAGTGAACTTTAGCTTCTAAAAAATGCATGCACAAATTTCAGTGACTTTGACCTGTATTAGAAGGATAACAAAGTGTAGAAAAAGGAACATTTTTTGGTTATCACTTTAGACTTAGTCCTGCCTTTGTGGCGTCTGTGAGGTATAATGTCTGCTTGTTATTCTATAGAGTTTCAAAGACTGTTTCAGATCTTAAACAGCTCAACTCAACCACAAACAAAGATAAGTGCATTATTGGTCAATTTCCTTTCTGCACCACAGCAACGCCTATTCCATCATCATGACGATTGATTGTAAACAAGGCAAAGGCATCTGGAGGAGAAACAGGCATATTGAAGGTTGACTCCATCATATACTGACTTCATTTGTATTACACTGTCCATGAGAAGACCTTATGTTGGTCCTCTCCTTAGAGGAATTATGCCTCAGATTTAGTTTCTTCTTTGTTGATCTTGAACGGGCATGTCTTCTTGCTGTCTAGCACATCAGTCTTCACTTGACCCAGAGTTTGGAGAAGGCACATGGTGTCGAACCCCTCATCATCAGCCTCTTGCAACAACTCAAGCACCTTCAGGATAGACATGATTCATATTCAGACAGAGGTGTAAAAGTGACAGCAAACACATCTTAACACATTTAAACAGTGATATATTTGATCTACATAATCTGTACTGCTGTGACCCACCTGCAAACACTTGAATGACTTTAGTTCGCTGAGGTTCTCCTGCAGGAACAGCAGATAGATACTGAGGTCATTGTAGATAGGCATGACAACACCCAAAGTGCCGAAGCCTGGCAGCAACTCGTAAGGCCGGAGAAAAGAAGAGCTCTGTCGAGCTGGTCTCACAGCAGCGTACACCACCAGGGGAGCAAGAAGCACATACACCACCAGGTTGATGTAGCTGAGCAACCTGAAGACGCCCACGGCAACAAGCTTACACTGCACCTCGGATGGTATCGCACTGCTGTTTCTCAGCACCCCTGTACGCAGGTCACATGAAAACTCATCAGTAAGGGAGGCCAAGCGGATGTAGTAGCCAAGATAGATGCAGGCCAGCAGGAGGATCAGCAAAGTCAAACCCCGACAAAACAAATACTTCACCACAAGAGAGTGAGAGGAACGCTTGGTTTTGAGATACTGCTCCACCAAAGGGTATTTGAAACAACCTTCAGCTAGGTCCAAAGCACTACAGGGGAAAAACATAAACAAAAATTAACATGAGGTGCAAAAGAATGCAAGAGACAAGATATTCAGCCTGAGAAATACAAAGTTACCACAACCATAATTTTCAAACCAGCGATAGTATGAGCATTTTATGGCTAAATTTACATGTGTCATTTACAGTCTCTTGTAGAGAAGAGTATAATAAAAGCGAAATTCCTCACAGCTCTGTCTTTTTTAACTCAACGGAGCAATTGAGATAGATACAGTTGTGCTCAGGAGGCCAAGTCGACACACCATTGGTTACATCGGAATAAAGTGAAGGTTCTGGAGTGGCCATCTCAGTTTCCTGACCTCAAAATCACTGAGTCACTCTGGCGACATCTCAAATGTGCAATTCATGCAAGGCATCCCGAGGATTTAATGGAAGTAGAGGCTTTTTGCCAAGAAGAATGAGCAGCTCCCCCATCTGAGACTTCAAACTGTCACTGATGAACACAATATTCAGAACTAGGGTATGTAAATTATTGATAAGGGTCATCTTTGTAGTTTCTGTCGTCATTGTGATTTAAAAAGGTAAACACAGTTGTTTGTTAATAAATGGCTTCACCCAACCTCTAACCATGAGTGAAAGAAAAGTTTTTGTTTTATCATTCATATTCTCTGAAAAATGGCCAAGAAATCATAAATTCTGCCAGGATATGAAGACTTAAGAGCACAACTGTATCTAAGTAACAGACGGAGAAAGGAGTGGCTGATGGACATTTGTCAGATGATCAGAACAACCTCGTCAAAATGTTGTTGTAAACTCTTATTAAGTATTGATGACTTCAATGGGTTATGCTTAGAAATACATCATTTGGAAAATGTTATTACCCAACAAATCAAGGTGATGTGGTAACATAATTTCACGCTGTCTTTCTCTTTCTTCTAATTCCTACAGTCTGCAAAGTTTGATTTTGATCTGTAACCTGTAACAACAACCACAAACTATTCTTCAAAACAAATTTCATATCCTGTAAGAACTGGTTGTGAGGGGGTAAATGAAGAGGCTGGTAATGAAAAGCGATTTACCTCTGACTGCCCTCACGTGCATCTCTGTTATCTGAGGACATCAGATTCTTTGCCAGCCTGATGGAGCGGTTATAGAAGCGGTCCAGCTCCTCCATGATGAAGTGGAGATCAGAAGAAATGTGTGGTGCTGCAGTGAAACGCCAGAACATGGCTGGGATGTACAAGAGGATGGCCAGTGAGAGCAAGATGTATGGGAAGAACTGAGGGAATTGTGGGAAAAAAGTTAATCAATCTTTATCCTGGAAAGTGACAGTTTGAGGAATTTGTGGTCATCTTGGAGACGTTCTACAAAGTACATCCCATTCCCCAAGTAACCCAACTATCAGCACTGCTAATGTTGAGGTGAGTGCTTTTACCTTGTGCAGCCATATTGGTGACCTCGCCTGTTGCTGTACTGCGGCCCAACAGAACGAGTCCACATAAGCAGCTTGTCTCAAAGAGAAGTTATTGGGAGCAAAGCAGCTGATCTGAGTGCCTGGAGAGTGTAGAGTTACAGACAGGATGGATGTTTTGGTGATTCAGCAGAAAAAAACAAGCACTTCATAATAAGTCTTCTTCCCTGCAGTCATGGGTCAGTAATGTGTTAATGAGTTGTTTACAACATTCTTTGTGAACAGATTCTTGCTTTCCCCTATATGGTCATTGTCCAATGGAAAGATCAGTCAAGCATGCATAATTAACAAATGGCCTATATAGCCTATAGGCATTAGTCATATTGATACGACAGGATAATGAGCCCTGTACAACAAAAGTTTCTGTGGTGAACAGTCTGCCACAAAACTACATTAACAAAATTGTCAGTTGGTAAAACAGAAGTTACATAAAGCAAATGAAGCAACATTATTCATTCTTTCTAGTATAACTTATCCACTTATCTCCTTACAAAACATACATGTGCTCTGTTTTGTTTCATATAGGACTAGGCAATTAATTGTTAATTAGATTAAATTGCAACATGAATTGCTGCAATATTCTACTCGCAGACCTCAAATGTATCAGATTACCAGATGCATTTCTTTTTGTGGAGCAGATGTTTTATGCTATACACCAGTATTACTCCATCATGCTTAAATTGTTGAAAACTATCTTTGCAAGAGAAACAATTTAAGTGGTAAAATGTGGCAAAAACAGCAAGAAGTCACAATAAAAATAAGTTTTTGTGTCAAAAATTTGTACAAGTTGGGAGAAAACTTGGGAAATGGTCAGTAAGTAGCAAAACTTTTCAGAGGCCCGACATTTCTGTTTAAAATACGCTTTTTTGAAATTAATCTTTTGCAGTGTTCTAGTTCTCCACGACCCTGAATTGTGGGTTTTCATTATCTGCAAGCCATGATCATTAATATTTCAAGACACAAAGGCTTGAAATGATTCACTGAGATGAGTTTATATGATATCTGGGTTTACTTTCTGAAATGAGTGACCAAAAAGCTTTATTTTTCATGATGTTTTAATTGTTTTCCCATGTTTTCTTGTTTCCACAAAATTATTTATCCTCGTGTGCTTTTCTTATTCAAAAAGAGAATAATAGTTAAAAAAAAAAACATCATCCCCTTCAATATTGATATCAACTACACATTACATGGGGAACTTAAAAACAATGGCACAATAAATTGCTCTCAAAATACAAGGAAAAATAACCCCACAATTGGATTGTATTTGCAATTTATTTTAGGTACACCGGCATAATGACACCATTTATTCAGCATAGTTATAGGAAAGAAACTAGGTTTAAAGAACGGCCCCTAATAAACCCAGATGATACTACTTTCATTATTGTCATTACATTCATTAGTAAGATGCCAATAACATTAAAAATGTGCAACCTAATTTTGCTCCTATGTTCAAGTCATAGGTTTGTTTGACATTACAATGACAGATAGTGACAACAACATAATTAAAAACAGAGACAGTAATAATGAGTGACATAATCTGGCTGCTATGGTATCAAAGCAAGTGTGTTTGCCATCGCAATTACCTGTTGACAGAGACAATTTTTAATTTTGGTGAACAAAAAAATCCCCATATCTGCATCTGGCAAAAATCTGTGATAGTGTTTCTATTGAATTAGAAGTAAAACTTGTTATATCAGTTGTGCTCAGGATGCATTAGATGTAATGATATTATGTCATCAGCTACACAGTCATGGCAGCATAATCAAACATTTCTGGAGGTCTACAGCCTGAGAAACATGAGAAACAGTCTGGATGAGCATGTGCGCATTACTTCTTTATAATGTAAACAACAGCAGCAGGCTGTGCGCATTATGATCTAAGCAGATT
The DNA here is from genome assembly GCA_008086565.1 of Thalassoma bifasciatum. Lineage (NCBI taxonomy): Eukaryota > Metazoa > Chordata > Actinopteri > Labriformes > Labridae > Thalassoma > Thalassoma bifasciatum. The sequence goes on from RPOG01000327.1 coordinate 187,690, forward strand.
ATGTTGCTGTGATTGTAGCACTGTACATCTTGTTTTGCACGGAAGACACACTGAGTATCCCTCTTGCTTTTTGGTTTGTCTCACATTTACAGTAACTCGATCCCAAAATGAACCAGATTGATCGGCTCAGTCCAAAATCGAGTCTCAAAGAAAGAGCATCAGCAGCAGAATGAGCGCATCAGTGTCCTGTATAAGAAAGGGTGGAGACTTAAACCACACCTTCTTCAATATTCACTCCCCTTCCTTAGAGCAATTACTGATAGTGCCCCTCCAATTTATTATCATATCACCTCTTTTAGTGTTGCATTGACAGGACACTCAGATCAAATAGATTGCAGGTTGTTAAGCAGATTTAATGATACAAATAAGGCAAATGCAAACAATATTTTACACAATTATCTATTCAAATAATGAATGACATTTCTACAACTCACCCACTGACACCTCTTGAGCAAAAGCGAGTGAGATGAGAAATAAAGGCAGTCCCACAGCCAAAAACGTGACTATTTTATCCAGCGCCAGCTCCAGACGCACCCCGCGGTACTTGGCCTCCGTGGGGTCCTTCAACAAAAAGTCGGAAAAAACATATTCGGTAGCGACGTGAGCAATCGCCATGACTGGTGTAGACAAAAAGCCGGTAGAGTCTAATTATGAAATATTCACCGAGTGTCCCAATATTATCTTAAGGAAAACGACATTTGAATCAGAAAGATTTAGGTTTCAATTCAGCAAAGTCCTGATGAATGGTACAAGAAACGCAGAACCGGTATTGGTAACCCATCCCAAGTCAACATTGTCTTGGACTGAACCTGCCATACCCCACACATCAGACAGAGAGAAAAGAAGGGGGACAATGGTGAAGTATCCGCCGCTGGGGGCGTCACTGAGCCGTGAATTCATCCCATCAAACCCAGATTGTTTTTGCAATGCAGGTAAGAATGTTGCACTGACATATCTTTTCATTGTTTTTCCAGTTGGTGTCGAAAATAACCATCTAGATAATGAGTTTACAACTTCTTTTTGAATATTGCTTTTTTTTTCAGAATTCTATGGGACCCTAACACTAAATAATGACTAGCTACTGAGTCATACTGGTCAGATTTTACCTCCTATTTACTGGATATTGACACAATTATGAGATACTAACCCATGATTAGTTATTATGACACATATCCTCGTAAAAAAAATTATTGTTATTAATAATCATAAGTTATAAAGTTTAATACCCGTGTCTGAAAAATGATGTAAAATTTTAATGTAAAGTGTGTATGGATGTTCATATGTTTAAATTCATCTTGTCTGTCATTTTAAAGCTAGTTGCTGTGTAGTAAAAGGCTAATAATGATCATTTTTGTCCAACAATGTCTGAATTGCATTGATCCTGTGGATTTAACATGAACGTTTTCATAGATTAATTTTGTCTTGAAATAAATTCATCTTGATGTTCTTGATTGGTACCTTACCTTTCATTTATTTCTAATTTTGTCTTTCCCTGCTCCATCTTGGATTTTTCTATTAACAACTTAATTCCTGTGAACTTTTAAATTCATAGGTGGCTAATGGGGATTCAAATAAATAAATAAATTATGACTGAGAATGCTATAAATACTTAGTTTATGTTTTTATTTTATTCATCAATGTAATTATAGTTATATTTTTAAAATTATTATTATTCATTTATTCTGATTTATTTTTTATTTTCATTAAAAAAAGTCGCCATGACCCTTAGGGGGCTCCGTACTTACGGTCACTGGGAACAACCATAGACATATAGATAGCAAGTTGTAGAGGTAAAAATGTTTTACGCCATTTTTCAGCCAGACTGAAAGGAGAAGCTAATTGTTTTTCTATGTTCTCACCACCCACCTCTCTGTCTCTGTCTCTGTCTCTGTCTCTCTCTCTCTCTCTCTATCTATCTATCTATCTATCTATGGCAAAAATCATAATCATAGTTATTTTTGATTGATATTGAGATCACAGTTATTTAACATGATTATTCATTGGCTTTGGTAACATCATGAATTTATTGAGCATTGACAATAGCTTTTAAGCACTGCACTACAATGCTACACTTGAGCCTACAGTGATAGTGGTAGGCTACATGTTGTATATGCAGCAGAAATATTGCTAGGTGGATCATTTATTAAGTCTCAGCACGGAGTTTCACTTTCAGCTATGTTAGTATAGGCTATTGCACTGAACCAAAAGGATGACTTACTTTAAACTTAACTCGCATTTAGGCAGCGATCTACCAGTCAGCAGCTCTCTCTCTCCCTCTCGCGCCGCACGAACCACCATAGCACCGTAAGGGGTAGTCGGAGGGGAGGAGCTCGCCCTTGAAAACTTAAACAACGATCTCACCTCGTCTTTGCTCATCCAGTGTCTCAGCCTCATCTTCGGAAGAGCCGCCAGGACTGACCACTGCTGCTCCAGCTGCGCCACTGTTTGTTTCTGAAACTGGTTCACATTGACAACTAATGTTAGCTGGCCCATAACTGTCTTCATACTACAGCCAAAAGCAGTCTGGTTGCCAACTAGCTAAGATAGAGACTTGACGCGAGCATACAGACATCAGCAGCAGCTGTCTGGAGTGGACTACGTTGACTTTAATTGGACTTCGCATGACAAGCAAACTCGGTTCACCTTTGGGAAAGAAAGCAGTCAACAGCTGCCTCCCCTCCTTCTGCCTTCTTTGTTTTTCTTCTCTCTCCTTCTTCTTGCAGCAGCCCGAATTCTGCTTTTTGGGCAGCATGATGCCAATTCAATGTGGGTTGACTCACGTTACACTTGTCGCCGGTCGCTGTCGGACTAAACTTTTTTGCGCCTCCAAGAGCCTCCAGAATGTCCAATATGTTGGGATGACTGTGACATAAAGTTCATTCTCTCAGCTGATGTTATCAATATAGGAAATAAAGCATGACACCATTAATTGGAAGGCCCAATTCATTTGAAAAAAAAAGAAAGAAAAAAAAGGGGATTTTCATGGGCCCCTCTCCCTACTCGGGCCCTGGGTAGTCAGATCCACTTTTCCCCCCACTACCACGCCCATGTTCATAGGTATTTGTTTGAGTAAAATTTTCAAATATGTAGAGATGATGATTTCTGAAAAATTTACAGTGGTCTCTTAATTTTTTTCCAGAGCTGTATAAATTAAATTTCATCTTTCCTTTCCCTCCAATTTTCTGGGCCCCCTCTAGCGCCCTCTGGCGGCCCCCACTTTGAAAGCCCCTGGACTGAACCACTAACTGGACAAGTAACGTTTCAGGTTTGAATTGCTTTCACCTTTTAAGAAAATGACTCGTCAAATGATGACTCTAGCCTCGAAACAGTCTTTGAGAATCACTCTGTGGGAGATAAAACGACGAAAGTGTACATTATTGTAAACTGGCTGAATGAGACACCCCCGCCCAGCAGGTGGCGGTGTTGTTGTCTGATCTTCCTCCTCTGCATTCATTTGAAGGGAGGAAAACNCTATTCTTCAAAACAAATTTCATATCCTGTAAGAACTGGTTGTGAGGGGGTAAATGAAGAGGCTGGTAATGAAAAGCGATTTACCTCTGACTGCCCTCACGTGCATCTCTGTTATCTGAGGACATCAGATTCTTTGCCAGCCTGATGGAGCGGTTATAGAAGCGGTCCAGCTCCTCCATGATGAAGTGGAGATCAGAAGAAATGTGTGGTGCTGCAGTGAAACGCCAGAACATGGCTGGGATGTACAAGAGGATGGCCAGTGAGAGCAAGATGTATGGGAAGAACTGAGGGAATTGTGGGAAAAAAGTTAATCAATCTTTATCCTGGAAAGTGACAGTTTGAGGAATTTGTGGTCATCTTGGAGACGTTCTACAAAGTACATCCCATTCCCCAAGTAACCCAACTATCAGCACTGCTAATGTTGAGGTGAGTGCTTTTACCTTGTGCAGCCATATTGGTGACCTCGCCTGTTGCTGTACTGCGGCCCAACAGAACGAGTCCACATAAGCAGCTTGTCTCAAAGAGAAGGTATTGGGAGCAAAGCAGCTGATCTGAGTGCCTGGAGAGTGTAGAGTTACAGACAGGATGGATGTTTTGGTGATTCAGCAGAAAAAAACAAGCACTTCATAATAAGTCTTCTTCCCTGCAGTCATGGGTCAGTAATGTGTTAATGAGTTGTTTACAACATTCTTTGTGAACAGATTCTTGCTTTCCCCGATACAATATAATACGATACAATACAATTGTACAATGGAAAGATCGGTCAAGCATGCGTAATTAACAAATGGCCTATATAGCCTATAGGCATTAGTCATATTGATACGACAGGATAATGAGCCCTGTACAACAAAAGTTTCTGTGGTGAACAGTCTGCCACAAAACTACATTAACAAAATTGTCAGTTGGTAAAACAGAAGTTACATAAAGCAAATGAAGCAACATTATTCATTCTTTCTAGTATAACTTATCCACTTATCTCCTTACAAAACATACATGTGCTCTGTTTTGTTTCATATAGGACTAGGCAATTAATTGTTAATTAGATTAAATTGTAACATGAATTGCTGCAATATTCTACTCGCAGACAGTGTAATATTTCTTGAACCTCAAATGTATCAGATTACCAGATGCATTTCTTTTTGTGGAGCAGATGTTTTATGCTATACACCAGTATTACTCCATCATGCTTAAACAGCAAAAAAAAAACAGGCAAAAACAGCAAGAAGTCACAATAAAAATAAGTTTTTGTGTCAAAAATTTGTACAAGTTGGGAGAAAACTTGGGAAATGGTCAGTAAGTAGCAAAACTTTTCAGAGGCCTGACATTTCTGTTTAAAATACGCTTTTTTGAAATTAATCTTTTGCAGTGTTCTAGTTCTCCACGACCCTGAATTGTGGGTTTTCATTATCTGCAAGCCATGATCATTAATATTTCAAGACACAAAGGCTTGAAATGATTCACTGAGATGAGTTTATATGATATCTGGGTTTACTTTCTGAAATGAGTGACCAAAAAGCTTTATTTTTCATGATGTTTTAATTGTTTTCCCATGTTTTCTTGTTTCCACAAAATTATTTATCCTCGTGTGCTTTTCTTATTCAAAAAGAGAATAATAGTTAAAAAAAAAAAACATCATCCCCTTCAATATTGATATCAACTACACATTACATGGGGAACTTAAAAACAATGGCACAATAAATTGCTCTCAAAATACAAGGAAAAATAACCCCACAATTGGATTGTATTTGCAATTTATTTTAGGTACACCGGCATAATGACACCATTTATTCAGTATAGTTATAGGAAAGAAACTAGGTTTAAAGAACGGCCCCTAATAAACCCAGATGATACTACTTTCATTATTGTCATTACATTCATTAGTAAGATGCCAATAACATTAAAAATGTGCAACCTAATTTTGCTCCTATGTTCAAGTCATAGGTTTGTTTGACATTACAATGACAGATAGTGACAACAACATAATTAAAAACAGAGACAGTAATAATGAGTGACATAATCTGGCTGCTATGGTATCAAAGCAAGTGTGTTTGCCACCACAATTACCTGTTGACAGAGACAATTTTTAATTTTGGTGAACAAAAAAATCCCCATATCTGCATCTGGCAAAAATCTGTGATAGTGTTTCTATTGAATTAGAAGTAAAACTTGTTATATCAGTTGTGCTCAGGATGCATTAGATGTAATGATATTATGTCATCAGCTACACAGTCATGGCAGCATAATCAAACATTTCTGGAGGTCTACAGCCTGAGAAACATGAGAAACAGTCTGGATGAGCATGTGCGCATTACTTCTTTATAATGTAAACAACAGCAGCAGGTTGTGCGCATTATGATCTAAGCAGATTATGTTGCTGTGATTGTGGCACTGTACATCTTGTTTTGCACGGAAGACACACTGAGTATCCCTCTTGCTTTTTGGGTTGTCTCACATTTACAGTAACTCGATCCCAAAATGAACCAGATTGATCGGCTCAGTCCAAAATCGAGTCTCAAAGAAAGAGCATCAGCATCAGAATGAGCGCATCAGTGTCCATAAGAAAGGGTGGAGACTTAAACCACACCTTCTTCAATATTCACTCCCCTTCCTTAGAGCAATTACTGATAGTGCCTCTCCAATTTATTATCATATCACCTCTTTTAGTGTTGCATTGACAGGACACTCAGATCAAATAGATTGCAGGTTGTTAAGCAGATTTAATGATACAAATAAGGAAAATGCAAACAATATTTTACACAATTATCTATTCAAATAATGAATGACATTTCTACAACTCACCCACTGACACCTCTTGAGCAAAAGCGAGTGAGATGAGAAATAAAGGCAGTCCCACAGCCAAAAACGTGACTATTTTATCCAGCGCCAGCTCCAGACGCACCCCGTGGTACTTGGCCTCCGTGGGGTCCTTCAACAAAAAGTCGGAAAAAACATATTCGGTAGCGACGTGAGCAATCGCCATGACTGGTGTAGACAAAAAGCCGGTAGAGTCTAATTATGAAATATTCACCGAGTGTCCCAATAGTATCTTAAGGAAAACGACATTTGAATCAGAAAGATTTAGGTTTCAATTCAGCAAACTCCTGATGAATGGTACAAGAAACGCAGAACCGGTATTGGTAACCCATCCCAAGTCAACATTGTCTTGGACTGAACCTGCCATACCCCACACATCAGACAGAGAGAAAAGAAGGGGGACAATGGTGAAGTATCCGCCGCTGGGGGCGTCACTGAGCCGTGAATTCATCCCATCAAACCCAGATTGTTTTTGCAATGCAGGTAAGAATGTTGCACTGACATATCTTTTCATTGTTTTTCCAGTTGGTGTCGAAAATAACCATCTAGATAATGAGTTTACAACTTCTTTTTTAATATTGCTTTTTTTTTTCAGAATTCTATGGGACCCTAACACTAAATAATGACTAGCTACTGAGTCATACTGGTCAGATTTTACCTCCTATTTACTGGATATTGACACAATTATGAGATACTAACCCATGATTAGTTATTATGACACATATCCTCGTAAAAAAATTATTGTTATTAATAATCATAAGTTATAAAGTTTAATACCCGTGTCTGAAAAATGATGTAAAATTTTAATGTAAAGTGTGTATGGATGTTCATATGTTTAAATTCATCTTGTCTGTCATTTTAAAGCTAGTTGCTGTGTAGTAAAAGGCTAATAATGATCATTTTTGTCCAACAATGTCTGAATTGCATTGATCCTGTGGATTCAACATGAACGTTTTCATAGATTAATTTTGTCTTGAAATAAATTCATCTTGATGTTCTTGATTGGTACCTTACCTTTCATTTATTTCTAATTTTGTCTTTCCCTGCTCCATCTTGGATTTTTCTATTAACAACTTAATTCCTGTGAACTTTTAAATTCATAGGTGGCTAATGGGGATTCAAATAAATAAATAAATTATGACTGAGAATGCTGTAAATACTTAATTTATGTTTTTATTTTATTCATCAATGTAATTATAGTTATATTTTTAAAATTATTATTATTCATTTATTCTGATTTATTTTTTATTTTCATTAAAAAAAGTCGCCATGACCCTTAGGGGGCTCCGTACTTACGGTCACTGGGAACAACCATAGACATATAGATAGCAAGTTGTAGAGGTAAAAATGTTTTACGCCATTTTTCAGCCAGACTGAAAGGAGAAGCTAATTGTTTTTCTATGTTCTCACCACCCACCTCTCTGTCTCTGTCTCTGTCTCTGTCTCTCTCTCTATCTATCTATCTATGGCAAAAATCATAATCATAGTTATTTTTGATTGATATTGAGATCACAGTTATTTAACATGATTATTCATTGGCTTTGGTAACATCATGAATTTATTGAGCATTGACAATAGCTTTTAAGCACTGCACTACAATGCTACACTTGAGCCTACAGTGATATTGGTAGGCTACATGTTGTATATGCAGCAGAAATATTGCTAGGTGGATCATTTATTAAGTCTCAGCACGGAGTTTCACTTTCAGCTATGTTAGTATAGGCTATTGCACTGAACCAAAAGGATGACTTACTTTAAACTTAACTCGCATTTAGGCAGCGATCTACCAGTCAGCAGCTCTCTCTCTCCCTCTCTCTCGCGCGCACGTGCGCGCGCACGAACCACCATACCACCGTAAGGGGTAGTCGGAGGGGAGGAGCTCGCCCTTGAAAACTTAAACAACAATCTCACCTTGTCTTTGCTCATCCATTGTCTCAGCCTCATCTTCGGAAGAGCCGCCAGGACTGACCACTGCTGCTCCAGCTGCTGCAGCTGCTGCAGCTGCGCCACTGTTTGTTTCTGAAACTGGTTCACATTGACAACTAATGATAGCTGGCCCATAACTGTCTTCATACTACAGCCAAAAGCAGTCTGGTTGCCAACTAGCTAAGATAAAGACTTGACGTGAGCATACAGACATCAGCAGCAGCTGTCTAGAGTGGACTACGTTGACTTTAATTGGACTTCGCATGACAAGCAAACTCGGTTCACCTTTGGGAAAGAAAGCAGTCAACAGCTGCCTCCCCTCATTCTGCCTTCTTTGTTTTTCTTCTCTCTCCTTCTTCTTGCAGCAGCCCGAATTCTGCTTTTTGGGCAGCATGATGCCAATTCAATGTGGGTTGACTCACGTTACACTTGTCGCCGGTCGCTGTCGGACTAAACTTTTTTGCGCCTCCAAGAGCCTCCAGAATGTCCAATATGTTGGGATGACTGTGACATAAAGTTCATTCTCTCAGCTGATGTTATCAATATATGAAATAAAGCATGACACCATTAATTGGAAGGCCCAATTCATTTGAGAAAAAAAAGAAAGAAAAAAAAGAGGATTTTCATGGGCCCCTCTCCCTACTCGGGCCCTGGGTAGTCAGATCCACTTTTCCCCCCACTACCACGCCCATGTTCATAGGTATTTGTTTGAATAAAATTTTCAAATATGTAGAGATGATGATTTCTGAAAAATTTACAGTGGTCTCTTAATAAAAAAGGTCTCGACATATTTAATTTAAAGTAGAAAGGAAAGGGAGGTTAAAAGACCCGGGGGAGATCGCGGGAGACCGCCGGGGGTGAAACTTTCGGGGACCTGACTTGGTGATTGACCTGTTCATTGGAAAGTCCAAACTTAACGAAAGTGGAAAATTCTTTTACTGAGCAGTTTACTACTGAGATCGGAGCTTTGTGTCTTTGAGAATCACTCTGTGGGAGATAAAACGACGAAAGTGTACATTATTGTAAACTGGCTGAATGAGACACCCCCGCCCAGCAGGTGGCGGTGTTGTTGTCTGATCTTCCTCCTCTGCATTCATTTGAAGGGAGGAAAACACAAGCACAGGAAGCGGAGAGAAGTCCATATTGCCCGGTAGAATTCTGTTCGCGTTTGTAGATTGAAGGAAAAGCTACAGTTATACCCAAAGATGTCGAAAAGACATCGGCTTGATTTGGGCGATGACTATTCTTCCACCAAGAAAAGATCAGAGGGGTAAGTGGAGCTGCGGAGCTTCCGTGACCGCGACAACCGGGCGGAGATGACCGATGGTCGTTATTACTGGCTAACAGCCACTACGGCTGCACAATAAACACAC